>JAQIXT010002206.1:0-11765 GCA_034700445.1 Stenotaenia linearis | reverse complement strand
AAATTACCAGGTCACTGCATGTGTCATTAGAAAATCTTCTCATTAATAATCATAAGCTTCATTCTAAATTAAACACATCATCAGTTTTAAAAGCCATGTTGGATTTTTTTTTCATAGGAAACAATGTATATTTTCTGCTGCAATTTGAATTTTTCATTCTCTTTTAAAAAAAATAAATTAAGTATAAAATTTTAATGCTTCTGTGCAATTTTTTAAAATAAACTTGTAAACTTTTTTATATAAAAAACTTATATAGAATAAAGGCATTTCTTTTTCATTATTATTATTATTGTAAATGAAAAATAAAATCTCATTTATTATATACCTTGAACCAACCACATTGTATTTTTTATTTGCACATGTTCAGATATTAGTTACACCTTTCGAGTTTTTGTTGTATTAAGAGATCACTCTTAATCTCCATTCAAAGATTTTAAATTATCTT
The DNA here is from genome assembly GCA_034700445.1 of Stenotaenia linearis. Classification (NCBI taxonomy): domain Eukaryota; kingdom Metazoa; phylum Arthropoda; class Chilopoda; order Geophilomorpha; family Geophilidae; genus Stenotaenia; species Stenotaenia linearis. The sequence continues at coordinate 11,320 of JAQIXT010002206.1, read as the reverse complement.
ATGCAAAAACCATTAAGTACTCGTGATCCTGGGAACACTTGGGAGGTCTTGTGGGTGGAACTTCATGCTGTCATGATAAGGATCTGTTGGAGGCAGGACTGCCACTGAATTTCATTTATCGGTATACATCTTTTAATTTGTAACTTTATAGGATTTTAAAGTGAAATCTATAAAACAGTTTACAACTTTCCTGTAACTGCTGGATTCAGATCATGTATGCATAATTCTATTAACCATTCTTGATCAGCATGCAAAGAAGCAAAAACTGCAAAAAAAAGATTAAATATTCAGAGGTAAAATCATAAATTTCACCATAAAAAATATTGATAACACGACTACGTGTTTGTCTAACAAAACTTCTTGATAGAATTACGTAAAAGCTTTTTTAATTTTCTGATTAATGGGAAATCATGAGGTGAAAATTGCATAATTGAGCATGTTAGTCACAAAAGCAAACACCCACTTTTAACCTTAATTCATAAATAAAAACCTTCAAGATTAGAAACAATTAACACACTTGTAGAGAAAACAAAAAAGTGTCTGATGTAAATGTTGGCACATGGATTTGAGTAAGAAACCTTGCAGAAAAAACCTTGAAGCACATCTTTTCTCCCACACAACACTTTTAATTCCAAACAAGGTCTCATTAGCCCCTAAGACATGCTCAATAAATCACTGGATAAGCACACTCTTGTTTTTTACTGGGTCAAAACAGGTCATTTCTCCTAGGAAGATATGTACAAAACATAGTCACACCTTCGTAATCTCTCATCTTTACAAATATAACGATTCTAAATTAGTAATTCAAATTATTGATGTTTTTGAAGGTTGTATTTTATGTTCTAATATTTCTCTTTTAATTGACTTTATCCCACCAACAATCTGGCTGTAAAATAATGAGCCAAAAAACATTCAGGGTTATCAGTGACACAAAGTAAGTTGTTCATAATGAGATAAAATAATAAACTATGACAAAATCTTCAATTTTAAATTCCCCATTTCCAGTACATTAATTTTCGCCATCTAAAATTTAAAAAAAAATTTAAAAAACAGAAAAAAAAAACAAAAAAATTAAAAAACAAAGAAATAAAAAATCGTAATACATGAGTACCTACAGGCAATAAATTACATCCTAATAACAGGTATAATTAATATGCAATCTGTGTGATTCTTCTCATTTTACGAGTCGCTCTACTTACATAATCAAGGCCGACCGTAAAAATTTATTACCCACGATGCCTACAATACGTTGCCGCCGTCAGTCTTTTTTATTTTTATACTTCAACTTCTCCTGCCACCAGCCAGTCAACAATAGCGTCGTGCTGTGGATATTAAACAGCTATCGGTTCATTTGGCCTACATTTCCCACGATTAATGCAAATTTCCTTGAATGCAGTAAATTGATTTATTAACTAACTATAACAGATAAGGTGAGCGTTCTGAGGTCAACCGCTTCAATAATTGACAAATTACCCCTTAAAATATTCTAGCAATTCTCAACTTTAACAAATTTATTCCGGAAATGCCATCTTCCACTTTCGTATCTGAGAATCTACGAATTCCTCAATTGAAAAGAAGGGAGGGAGTTAAAGAGTTGTAGGTACGAGACCATCTGCCAGGTAACGGCGTCCGTTTGGAGCCGAAATTTCCAGGTGTCAGTTTAATACGTCACTGAGTGTATAAGGATGGAGTGGAGGAGGGAGCCAGGCACGAGCCTTGTCACGTGCCGCAGGTAAAATCGTTTTTCCTTGCTCGTGCACTTTGGAAATAGCCATAAAACTTTTCCCACATAATTCCACCAACAACTAATCAAATATTTATTTCTCTAAATAGAGGGGAATATGTAAGGTAGGGGTAAACATTTAACTTTTATCCCCCTTTTTCTTTTTTACTTTTCTTTTCTGCTTTGATGTAAGCGCAAATAGTTGTTTTTGAGAAACAATGTTGCCTTGAACTCAATTTCGTGATTTCATCAAATCAAACAACTAACTATTTCAAAGAATGTTCAAATATACCTTCAAACACTTATTTTAAAATGTTAGCCCCAAAAGTGGGGAAGGGATAAGTGAGGAAAGGTTCAGGGATTTCCCGATAGATGGCGGACGAAGTCCAGAATGAATAAAAGCAGTTTCCTTCTTGGATTAACATGAACAGATGTTTCTTAGTGAAATATGTATGAATTTCTAAGAAAATTCTACATTTTGAAAATCTTTAAATAATTTTATAATGTTGACATTTCTTAGATTCAAAACTAATTTTTTTAAATTTATTATCATAATATTTTATTATTGCGCTTACTTACTACCAAAATTATACTGCAAGAAAAATCAAATTTACAAAAATTTATAATGATTAAATTTATTGTAAACATCTATTATCCATTTCATAAATCTGTAAAACAACATTTTAATAAATTTACTGGAATGTGCTTGTTTAAAACCATAAATGTAATTATTATTCATTTTTGTAAATCTCATTTTTCTTGCAGTGTTATCACTGAATTTAATTTACATGTTATTTACATTGCATCTCCCATAATTTTACATTCCTACTAAAACCACAAAAGTATATTGCAGTCAAGCTACTGAAACCTAACCCTTCCATTACCCAGACCTTATTTTGAAATGATGCATCTAACCCTAACAACAAAAACTTGTGAATAAAAAATAAATGTAAGAACAGCGTGTCGCGTGCAGCAATGGATTCTTCAAAATTAACGAATACCCAGAAGGTGATGACCTTCCAGAACTGGCATGACCACTCTTCATTACCTTCCCACCTGGATGGACTTTGATCACCTGAGGACAGATCCTTGCTATGACCACTAGGAAATCTTTCGAACCGAATTATAAAATTCTACAATTGTCACTTCTCAACACAAAAACAAACTCGGGCGAAAACTTTTTTTGCATCCAGCGAAACCTGAGTCTATCAGTCGCACGCGCCGCGCACGAGTTCTCGGTTTGGGGATTATGTTTCAATCGTGTGATGTGTAGGTTGTGCACGGGGATCCACCTGTGGGTGGGGGAGAGCCAGAGAGAGTTTGGCAGGTGAGGGGCTACAAAAGAACTCCGCAACCCCCACCTTCTCGCTAAAGTCCCTCACCCATTCTTCAAACTGGGATTTAAATTTCAGTAACAAAAAAGGTACAGTAAAACCCCCTCCCCCTACCCATCCACCCACCTCACCTGCTCCATACACCTACACCCCTATAGAAAACTTCCCCTCCCATAATTCCTGAAATTTACAATTTTAGGATAAATAAAGTTGAAAACTTTCCCCCATTTTCTTTGAGGGGGTTCTTCATTCAACCCCTTTTTCTCAAGTATTTTTACACCTGAAAATTTTCCACGCCTCTAAATACTCATACACAACTACTTGTGGTTTCAAAGGGGTTTTGGTTAGGGGCAAACCAGTTTTCTCTCTTTTCACACTCAACTTGAGCAGGTGAGGTGCTACTAACATCCATCCACCTTGATGCATGGCAAACACCCCCGCTAAGAAACATCCCTCAAGACAAAGGTGTGGGTGGTCTTTTACAGCCTTAGAAAGAGGGGGTGATAGAGTGGAAAACTGGAAGGTGCTTTTTTTTCGATGAAAAGCATCTCAAGATATAAAAAATCGACCAATTCTTCTGTGTCTTAGAACCGTGTCAAGCGAACCGTGAAGTAAAGACTATGGAGTTGAGGGGAAAAAAGTTGCTTTAGCAAAAAATTGAAGTTGGAGTTGAAGATTTACTCTCACTTTGAGAGATTTTAATCAGTAGTGATTAAAGCACCACTACAGTGTATTAAAGTAACAATTAAATGTAATAGAATTGCAGTAAATTTGAAAAAGAAATCCAATTTACTGTTATTTTTTTTCTAAAATTCAACAGATAAAAAAAATAACCCTATGTAACACTAAAAAAGTATGCGATTTGCAATAATTTACGATGATTAAATTTATTGTAAACAACTATTGCATATATTATATTTAAGATTGTAAAAGAACATACAGTATTACAAAATTTGTTGTTATAAAGAGTTTAATTATTGTAAATTTCTGTAAATCCGACTTTTGCAGTGTATTTTGGAATTGTCAAGTTCAAAAATTATTTTTAATAAAAATTACTGCCGTTTTCGAATCTAAAAATATCGCTTTTTAAATTCATTCAAATTTATAGCTTATCACTAATTTACAACTTTGCTGTTCTAAGAATTAGTTCTATAGTCAGAAAACTGATCTGAACTGTCAAATAGTGAACAAATTTTAAACTTACAATGTTTTAATATTTGATTTTTTAAAATAATTCAATTTATCACATTATTCCTTTAAAAAAATAGAGTTGAATACATTTAATTGACAAGAAAAGAAAGGAAACTGATCTAGACAGGAAAAGATGCAAATTACACGCACCAATTGGCCTTGAAATATGTGCAAATGTATTGTATGCAAACTATGTTGACTCGTGTTTTAATAACCCTTCTTTCTTACAAGCACCAGTTTTAGTCTCATCGACTTCCCGTTTAATGACATTGAAATTGCTAACTAAATAACAAAGAACTGAACTATGGATCAAACCCTAATCATATTCATCTTCATTGTTAACTGAATCCCACCACCGTTACACACCTTAACTAAACTTAACTTTAATAATATTTTTTACCTCACAAGTTCTCCTCCTAGTTATAATGACGCAAAGCAGAAAAGCCAACTTTTGTGGAACTCACAATAAACCCCGAGGCCTAATCCAAGAAAAGATTAACTAAGACAGCTCCTGTTTGCACACTCACTTGAGCATTGATCTATCACTGCAGTTACCTTGCCTTTATAAATTAGTCCTATTGCCGGCAAACGTCAAGGTTAGAAAAAGAATCATCACGTAAGAATAAGGTAAAGTGAAGAGCGGTGTAATTTTCTTAAACTACCAACCCAACCATTACTTGCTTGTCGGCTCCAATAAACTCGTACAAACATCAATGTGAAGACAAAGGTAATTTCACGCTGTTGTGCAGAACAATACAAGATGGATGCTTTCTCGCACCTCTAAACGTCTAAACAGTTTCGCAGATAATTTATAAGGATTCCAACATACATCAAGGGAAAAGAGGTCGAGTAATAAGAGCTGTTAAAGCAACTCGTTTGATACTTTTCGGGAGAAGTAGAGGTATGAAGATGATGTTTAAAGCAATTATTGATATTTGAATTTTAAATTAGTATTTGATATCGTAAAATTGTTTGTGTCGTTGCATTTGTTTGTTAATCTTGAGTTAAGGAAAAAACATTTCAAAAATTTACCAAAAATTAAAAATTTTAACTTGTGATTTTAAGAAATTATATATGTACGCACCAAAAAATTATTGCGGAATATTTGTTTAAAAAATGCAGTTTTTTGTAAATAATTTGCAATTATTTGGCCACTTTTAGCAAAAACAATAAAATTTTTTTTTTTCATGTACAAAGAATTTGCAAATATTTTCAAAATTTTAAAACAAAGATAAAAAACTGAAAATTTACTGCATAAATTACCCAAAAGTCACACTTTTTTTGCGGAAATTACAATTTTTATACAAAAAATTTTCAGATTTTTTAGCTGGTAATTTATTCTATTTTTGTGAATTTCTAGTAGAAACCACAGAAATAATTTTAAAAATTTAAATAAGTTTGATCAGTTTCAAAAATAACTAATGTATTCGGGTTGAATGCACAGAAGTAAAATGTAAAACGTCAATGAAAATAAGGAGAAGCTTCTTTGAATCACAGGATTGAATTTTGTGTATTGTTACAATTTCTAAATGACAACACAGTTATTGTTAAAACCAATATAAAAAATAACCAGTCCCATTACCAATAACAATTGAAATAGAATAATTTCTGATGAATTTCCTATTACACAATCGCAATTCCTCAAATAAACAAAATTCGGAATTCACATTATCAGTGTTGTACGCTCCACAAGTAATCTTTTGTGATAACCAACATCCTTGTAGCATCACAAGGTCGTAATGCGTGAATGCATCTGAAACAAGTGCAAGAACACTTTACTACTAAGTCATGCAATCTGAGAAATCACACAGCAAGTGCCGCATTTACTATAAAAAATAAAGGAAAGAAAAAACAAAAAGCAGCCAACCATTCAAAATGGCGTCTGATCATCTAAGAAAATGATCATAGGCCTTTTCAGAGCAATCAGTTCAAGCAACCTGGAAAGGAAAGATGACCAGGTAGGCACGCGTTCGCGCGTGCCCAACCCGCGTCCAAAATCCACAGACCGAAAAAAAGTGTGAAAATAAAATTTTTATTTTCTCGTCATACATCACCCCTTGGAACCCATCACGCACACATCAACTCAACACTTCGAAAGCAATCAGCGAATTTGGAATAATTTCCTTCTCACCTTTTCAAATTGCAACATTTTTATCGGGACATTCGATCGAGAGGTCGAAGGAATTGACGCGCACACGTGTAAAAAGAAAACATCTTCTCGCCAAAAAAAATAGTGGGTGGGGTTACGTATGTGTGCCCCAATCTAGGAATTAATGCAAGAAGGAAAAGACTTTTCCTTATTCAGGTGTCATGAGAACAGTGAGCCAGATCAAAGATTAGAGCTTCAACTCATCTTAAACATCAACATAATGGGTTTGAAATAATAGTCGCAAAGGGTTATTTTCATTTCACATGCACGATGAGAAAAGCACAGCAGTGATTACTGATGAGCAAAAACGCAGAGCAATTTGTCCACTCTCATTACTTATGGCCAACCACACGCACAGTGTGGGTAGAAACAGCTCATACATTACATCATCTGTGGCATCAGGCAGATGGTTTTGCCGACTTCGCGAGCATAATAATATATGGAGTGGACATTTTCCGCTGAGATGACATGCTTATTAAAATTTCATTTGAATAAATGCTCTTATCTGGAATGAATTTGTGTGGCATAATATTTAGGATTTAATTATATTAATTTCAGACGACGTGGAACAAATTGTTAAGATGGCTACCGCACAAGGAGTATACATTCACGTGATTTTACGGAGACGGTGGTTCTCCAGATGTGATTTGAATGGTTGTCGTAAAGATTTATGCAAGTTTACATACCAGCAAGTGCAACACTCATATTGACAGTTTGTTTTATGCGTTTTTAGGTAAAATTATTTTAACTCGAGAAGTTACATCGCATTCACAGTTCAGCTAACGAAATTAAGTATTTAGAAAATGAGATACTGCAGTGATCGAAATTAAGATAGTCTCAAAGAAACAACTGTTGAGATTTACGATGTTATGGTTTTGTGGGTAACAAACCACCAATAGATGTTTTCATACATATTCATACCTTGCAAGATACACTTTGCAGAGTTTTTTGAAAGTGTTACGGTATTCATATGAAAGAATTTGTAAATAAATTATTGATCATTTTAAACACTAACTGGTAACACAATTACTTCATCATTTAATAAATCAATAAATTCCACACAAAGCTAGTTTCTATTTATTTGTAACAGTCTAACTTTTACCAGTATAATGTAACTTTAATATATAATATTATATTTTTATATACTGTGAGAAATCAGAATTGATATAAAATTCTATATAAATTTTGTGTATCACTTTGTTTAATTATCACTTCCTCAAACAAATTCCAGAACCCGTTTCACACTGTACAATTTCTAACTTTATTTAAAATGCCCGTCCTTTATTGATTTTTTCCCAAACCCCCTTTCCTTTTTCCATCAGGCTTGTATCCAACAGTTTTGCTCTATGAAAAATGAATCTTTTCAATTTCCACGCTCTTCATTGTCTGCTTTTATCATGAAAAACGACTCCCTTAAGCCATGAAGGGGCCGGGACTTTCACCTTTTACTAGGTGTGGGGGAAGTTTTCATTTTCAACAAACCTCCCTTCTATATCTGCCCCATCCCCTACCCTTCGCCATTACATCCCTCCTTTTTCCAACACCTCACAAAAGAATGCCTGTTATTATTAGAAAATCCGTCAAGGAAGCTTCCACCTTTTGGGATAGGCCCACGTGCCAATGGCCGATACCCCTTTGAAGCCAACGCTTGTTTATGAGGAGGTCCCTACTGCGAGTCAATGTCCTTCATCAGTAGGGGTGCTGATGGACGATTAGGAAGTGGAAGCGTGGTGGACTTCCTCCCCAAAGAGGGGGAGGCTTATTATTATGGTGTGTGCTACCGAAGTCATTGGCCTTTTCAAGAGTATTTGGAGGTGGGTTCCAGTGTAGGATGACTACTTTTAATGGGCAAGATCGTCCCAAGACTGGTTGTTGGAGAAAGGGAAAGTGGTAAATAGACGGGGTTTTTGTACAACTTTGGTTCTATGTAGATGTGCTCTGCGTATTGTATCTTTTTCCACCATCGCACCTGTTGGCAATTGAAGGGGTTGAATTAAGATCTCATTATGCTTCGATAGATTCGCATAGGACCACACAGGTGTACCTGCCCTCTAGATATTATAAAGCGCAATTTTTCTCGGGGTTGTTTAGAATTATTGAGTGACTTTGATCAAGATCTCTGTTTATGTTTTTTATAATTATTTTATGTTATAATAAATTATATTCATTGTGTTCTTTACTATGCGCAGAAACGACATGATTATTTATTTTTCTATTATTATAATTTCAAAATTCAAGAAATTGAATATTTTTGGTCAAAATGGTGACCAAACAAGTAAATTTTTATCTTTTTCAGTGGTTTTAAGCAAAAAATGTTTACATTTTTCGGCGAAACCGAATTAAATTATTACTGAGCTTTTCGTTAATAAATATAACAAGTTTAAATTTAAGACGTTAAAAAGTAGTAGTCTTTAATAATAGTTAAATGACATTTTGGATCAGGTTTATGTTTTTACACCCCTTATAAACAAATCGAAAAAAATTTCATCTAAAAAACGAGTGACTGAAAAGAATCGCAAATTAATACGTACAGAAATCTTTAAAATATTCAACATTTTATAATAACAATATTTTAAACATCCTTTTTTCAACTTGTGCTGTCCAGATGGTCAAGCGAGTTGAGTGGACGCTTCAGAGGTTAGATGAAGGCAACCGATAAGCAGATGCTTTCTAAGATGCTACTTCGAGATAATTTTTCTTATCGCCACAATTATACGTTATTAGAGTATTAGAAGTGTATCTGGAGAAAGCTTAGTTCCAAGTATAGGAAGAATTTCAACAAAAAGCGAAGCAATTAACTCGCAATATTAATTCAATTTCATCACGGATCATCAAATAATTATAAATTACCCATGAACAATGACAATAACAAGTCATTGTTTTCATTTCAAAGGCTTAAATTGGTACTCGTCCTCAGATAAAATATTGCTCTACTCTTCAGTGCCCCTGAACGTTAATTCCCATAATGACCCGTATGGCAAACGGATTCAAAGAAGCAGAACTGACCCCCACAAATTATGGGTCTGGGTAGTACTCGAACGTTAAGTTAAAATTACACTCGTTTGAATTTAATTTAAATTTAACTAGAAATAAAGTAGAATTTTAATTAATTCCATTTTCTAAAAAACAGAAAATTTATTCATTTTTTTCTCACATTCCACTCTATTTTAAATTCCACGTCTCCTCTATTAAAAAATCATTTAAATCAACGATTCACCTTATCTTTTACTCGAAACTAATTAGAAAACTGGTCCGGCGTACAAATATTTCATCTCTATCAATTAATATATAACTTTTAAAAAAATCTATAAAAAAAAGTGGGAAAAAATCCTTTTAAATTCTACTAAGCCCTTTCCTACAATAGCTTTGGGCTGTACACGAGCCAATGGCGTCGCGGTATTATATCGTGCTCAGGTCCTGTTGCCTCTAGCACTCATGCAAGTGATACACCAGGTGGAATCCCCGTGCCTAAAGAAAGGTAACTAACACGACACGACTGCACCCCAATTGCATTATTTAATTACACATGTCAGATATAAATATTACACTGTTAATTTATACTTTGAAGAATAAATTGGAGCTTCCCTGATTTATGTAAACACCAATACAAAATGCGAAAGCCTTTTTAAAAATAAAAACTGAATTATTTCTTCCCTGATTTATGTAAACACCAATATAAAATGCGAAAGCCTTAAAAACTGAATTATTTCTAATAAATTTCTAATATTGACAAATATTTGTAATAAATTAGTTTTTCTTGCACTTGTTGTGAAGTTTAATAGATTAAAGTTAAAGAAGAAAAAAATCCCCCATAGATTTTTATCATCAATTTGATTTCGAATTTGTAATGAAAAATTATTACCCTCATGTAATGAGTTTCTTGGGCGGCTTCAAACATTTTCTTTAAAAAAATACCAGTGGCTCTTCACTCAATTATGTTTGAAAGAGGGTAGAACCACGTCGAGTTGTAATCTTGTGTTTAATTACCACATGTCTGCACAAATAACATGCAATATTCCTTCAAGTTTGTGCCAAATGAAATTTTGCAGCTCGTTCAATGAAAATGAAAAAAAGTAGCAAAAAAATTCAATAACTCGTCACTGCCACCACAAACTGATGATCCCCTTAAAGACGATCAAAAACTACCATTAACATCCTTCAATGGGCATATTGGAATGCCCACACCATACCATTTTACATTCCAACCCCTGTCATTTCGCGCAATGTGAAAAAAGATTTAACTAAATGTCAACAACATTCAAATGATGAATTATATTTAATATTGCTATACCCCTTGCACGTGTTTAGCATTAAAATGTAGGGGAGTAGAGCAATTTAATGGCTATTATTTTTTTCTGCTTTTATTAAATGGAAGAAATAACCAACTAAAATAAAAAGTCGATTACACTACTGCACGAAAGACTGGACTTAGCAATCTTCTTCACTTTAACAAAAAAAAGAAGAAAAGTTGAAAACTCAAGGTAAAAATGTGGTTGTCTATCAATTTTACTTTGAAATTGCACTATTAAGGTAATTAATTTGGGATATTTACGTATAAAAAAAAATTCCTAACCAAAATCTTATCTTCATCAACTGCTCACATTCAGCGGAGCAAAAATTTCGAGCATCGACTACCATTAAAAAATGGCTTGAAACCAATTGGCATCAAAATAATACGTTTTTAAATAAAAATCACCCTCAGGTCTTGTCATTAACTAATTCTTTTATAATACTAAAAAAAAATAACATTCGACATCTGCAACAGCTGCGATGCACATGATTTTTTGGTATTTAACAGATGCGACTAACATTTAAGTCATGGACCTTTAAATAAGGTAAGCATTTATTGATTTGCATAATTTTAGTATTATTTGTTAACGTTAATTATTCGTCAATTTTTTGTGTCAAAACAATAGGCAAATG
>JAQIXT010002205.1:0-11768 GCA_034700445.1 Stenotaenia linearis | reverse complement strand
ATTGTAAGATCACGTGATAAAGATAGCACTTTGAAATGATATATAAGTGCCAGTCCTCTTTACAGTGATCACTCTTGTACTTGTATTGTGTTTAGACAATAAAGCAGGGTCTTTAAAAGTAAAAACGTTTTCCGTCCTTTTGATATCTCCAACATTCTATTCACCATTTCATTTTGACATTCTGATTTCTGTCTTTCGACAATTTCACCTTTCGAATTTTGGTTTTCGACATTAAGGAAAATACCCAGAGAGAGATTGTCATTGATTTTCCTGTAACTGTTAACGAAATCTTATTTAATTCTCAATTAATAATTTCATCCAAAATGACTGAAAATCAAAGAAAATTGTTGATTTTATTGATGTTTTCGGATTCCTACTAGTAAATTCGCCAACTTTCTATTACTTATTTCAGCGGAGATTAAATATCTTTTGTAATTTTACAGTGGTTGGACTAGGATTCTTTGAAGCAAATAGCTTATTCCATTTTATGAAATTTTTTTGTATGCTTTGAAGCAGCAAATAGACAAAAATAAAATTTAAAAAAAGGAATACTGAAGTTGTAAAACAAAATAGTAGGTAGGAAAATCAATATTGGGAATAGAATTTTCTAATGAAAACAAAACGGTAATAATATTGAGGAAAAAAATGTTTTTTTGTTCTTAAATTTTACGTAACCACTATTCGAAAAACATCACCATAAATATTGTGAGAAAAATTAATACAGGTTTACTTAAAACACTGTATTAATGCTGCATTGTTTCGAGGATCCCAGTTTTTTTGTTTTTTTTTTAACATTTCCAGTCTACAAAATTGAATAGATAAAAAAAAATTAAAATTTGCTTTTTTAAAACTGTTTTTGATTCATTGCTGCGACAAGGTTTGAATCTCATTTAATGAACATTAAAAATCCGGGATTATCGAGTGTAAATTTCTATTTTGATGAAACTGATATCGTTGTTTTGTCCTTGCAATTCGTCTTGTTTGTAATCAGGTTGAAGATGTAGCCATTTTGTAGCACTGTTTAGGTCTATCGACACTGCGTCTCGTGCAATTCCATACATCCTATGTGAAACCAGCTTTTAAAGCCTTTAAAAGAAAAAACTTCAATTAATTCATATTCAATTCGGTTACATTTTTCTTAAAAATAACAGAACCAACAAACGTAGCCTACGAAAACATACCTTAATTACTTTAATACGCATCCAATTCGTTACGTAAACATCAGACCACTCCGTCGAATAATTAAACTTTCAAAACCCCTCGCTAGATGCCTCCACCTATTAGGTAATCACACGTCACTCGACCTCGCTAAAATAACAAATCGAAAATTCTGTTACATTTCGGCACCGCAACCCCGACAAAACGGGCCAAAAACCCTTCCGCAACTCACCAAAACCCACGTCTAGCGCCCAAACACGCCCAAACAGACGGAAATCGCCACTTTTACCTCTTTGAAACCAACGCTATCTATTGCGCACTCCACCGCAACCAGACGATGTGGCAGACAGACACCGTCTACCCCCTTCGATCCGTGCTAACCGCTCAACTACACACCGCCTTTAACCAGCTGGCATCGCATCACACCTGAGGAAAAGAGAGAGAAAAATCGTGAAAACCCACGCATGCCCCACACTACTCCCGTCGGCTTCTCAACAATGCTCACCAACTCGTATTAACACGCGCGCCTTCAGGCTCAATCAGCGTTCATTTTTTATCCGCCCTTTAAACAACTTTAACCATCAGACGCTAACAGGAGCGGCTTCTATCGGCAAACGTGCGTAACTATTGGTTGTTAGTTGACTGTTTGAGCTCAGTACTCAAGTGAAAAATGGCTGACAAGGCGCAGCCATCCCTGCAACGGGATCAGCTTTTTCGACCGAGGAGTCGTGGACGTCCTCGGGTGCGGTCGCCGGAGTCGGCCCGCCGGTTCCAGCGCGAGTGTATCCGGCAAATGCAGGCGACCCGCGTGTATTTGGGGACGGCTTACCAGCGTTGGAGGTCACTCAGTTTCTTATTCAAGCGAACGAGTGACATGGCCAAACATTTGCTGGACGTACACGAACAGCACTGCACCGTCTGCTACCCGTCGGCGTCGTCCTACTCGAGTTTTGCGCCTCCCCCTCGCAAACGGAGGGCAGTCAGCGACAGGTAACCATGGCAACCGGCCCTTTAACCCACCCCAAACTCGCCAACTTTCACTTTCATGCTCCCAGATCACTTTCGAAATTTTATCTCAAGTTTGGGATTTTTTTTCCTTTTTTTTCAAACAGTTTTTCGTTTTCCCATCCCGAAAACGCGTTGCTCTTTAAAATGGCTGCTCGAGACTGAGTTTTAAAGGGGAAATGGTCAAACGTTTTTTTTTTTTTTTTTTTTTTTTTTTTTTTAAAATAAAATTTTTTCCCGTAATTTTTGCAATATTTTGCAGTTCAGACTCATCTCTGGTATTCTTAATGCGTTTTTAACTAGTTTTGATAATAACTAGTTAGCGAAATGTCGATTTTCGAGGTTGAGCCGAGCGATTATTAAAGGGAATTAGGCTTAGTCGCCGTAAGTTTTTCTTTGTCTGCGGTAGGCTAGGGTTAAAAAATGGTGCGTTGCGATGAGGAAAGAAAGAAGAGAAAGAGTAAACATTATTTATATACATTTTTAAAAAGCACATGTGCGCATACAATTATGTTTATTACGTGGTAAAATTATTTCATTCCACTTTTATTAGTATCTGCGAGCGAAAGAATAGGAATATCGGGTTTAGCGCTTTGATAACATCGTCGAAGTTTTGGTATTGGAGAAAATGAATTGAAATGTGGAATTTTTTTTATTGGTTAGTGCTGAGGTATAAATAAAGGGTTTAATAAATTAATAAGAGTTCAATTATTAAATTAAGATTGAATTTAGTAATTAAAAATAAACAATAGATAAGCCTATTTTTTTAATTGGTGCAATTGAAGAAAAGGAGGAAATGTTTGTTTTTATTTTCTGCTTTTATTAAAGGGTTGAAATTTTGCTGGAATAAAATGCCAGACATATAATAGTAGGTTAGTCTCTCACGTATCCGCCTACAGCGTCTGAGTTTTATAAATTTTATTTTAATTTTTTCAATTTTGGTTTTTATTCTTTTTTTTAAAAAAAAAAAAAATTAAATTTACAAAAATATTTAATAATTAAATTTGCTGTAAATAGCTAATGTACATTACATTTAAGCTTGTAAAAAAAGATTTTATAAAATTTGGAAATGTAACGTAAATTTGTTTTTTTTTAATAATGAATTTAATTATTGTAAATTTTTGTAAATTTGTTTTGCTTAAGTGGTTTAATTATTAATTATTTATATTATTTATTAAGTAGATAAAGGAAAGTTTGCACTTTGCTTATACTTCAAATCAAATCACGCATTTTGTTCGTTATCAGTTCCACGTGTTTGAAAAATAGGAAGTTTTTATTTGATCTGAATAAAGGGTTGAGCTGGGTTTTACAGGTTTGGCTGCTATTGTAGGATAAGTGTTGATAATTGTGATGATAGTGAATGGAAATTAATATTTAACAGAGAAAATTTAGAGAAAAGAGGTCAGGGATGTGTGAAATGATGTAGTTTTGATGTGGTGTAAAAAATTTGTTTTTTGTTTGTTGCAATTAGGGTTAATTTTTAGAGGTTTTGGGATGGAAATTAGTGAAAGGAGTTGTTTGAAGGAAATTAGGAAAAGTTTTATGGAGTTTTTTGGATTTAAGGTTTTATTTTTTAATGGTGAATGAAAAGTTTTATTAGGTTAGATTAATTTCAGTTGAGTGGTTGAAGGTTTTGTGTGTAGTTTTGGTGTTTGAATTTGATTTTGAAATGAGAAATGACTAAATTTTTGGTAGTTTAGGTTTAATTTTTTTCTTTTTTTGATTTTTTTTTAGTTTGTAATAGTTAGAAATTATTAAATCTAGTATGATTTTCTTATATGATTATCAATTTTTACTTGTATTTGTTATTTTAGAATAGAATACTAGTAGAATAGTGGGAATGGAGTTTGGTATGGTATATTGATTTTTTAAAACTTTTTTTTAGTGTATAATATTAAAAATTAGTTGTATTCTAAGTGATTTTCTCATTTTAATTTTAGTTTATATTTAGTTTTATCCAGTTCTGCCCCTTAAATCTGATTTTAGAATAGAAAAATAACTAAAATTTGATGAATAGAGTTTGATTAGTGGAATGTTTTAACTTTTTGAAATTTATTCTAACATAATATTCTAAATTCTAGTGATTTTCTAATGATTTTACTCATATTTAAATATGAACTGACATCAGATTTTACACTTTTTTCTTAAATTTCAATTTATAAACTGTATTTTATGAACTTTCAAATTTAGATCTAATTAAGTTTCTACCAAACAACTAATAAAACATTAGTTTCTAATTAATTAATCTACTTAAACTAAAAACTTAAATGCAATTGTTGAATTTTTAGTTATTTTGTCATTAATATGACAAAACCAATAATAAAACCTCTATTAAAATATTAAGCAACAGAAGATATTAATAAAATTAATTTTTTTTTACAACAACAAAATATATTAAAATAACAAAATATTTTTTAGTTGAGCAAGCGTTGAATAAATGAGGAAATATCAACACCTGTTTTATAATATTTTCAAAAATAAAATAGCTAAAAGTAGTTAATTTAACTATAAATTTATTTGATATATAACCACACCTGCTTTTTTTCATAAAATTTACTTTAAAAAATTTTCACATTCAAATTTAATGATAAATTTATTTAAAAAATCATCAAACTTTAAACTGAAGTAATAGAATTGCAAATGTAAATAAAGTAGTTAAAAAAACATCAGAAATCAATTCTGTTCTTGTTAATAGTCAACTCAAATCCAGAAATCAATTTGAGGTTTAGATTCTTCAACAGGTGTCTGTGCAACATGTTGTACACATTCCTAGTTAGTGCATTCTCTTGAAAATTACATCAAGAAAATTAATAGATAATTACTTGATTACATTGTTTTGTTCTCAATAGGCAACAGTTTAAGTACATTTTTAAAGTTTGTTTAGTATAAAGCAGCAATTATAACTTTTAAACCTTATTTTTATTACTCAAATAAAATTTAAAAAACTTTTTATTAGTTAGTAAATATAGAATGAATCAATTTACAATTATTATTTGTAAAATTGCATACAGTATTTATAATGGTTTTTAGGAAATAATTAAATTTTGTTTTAGAAATCTATACAAAAACGTTTCAATGTATGATAATTACTTCCCTAAAAATAATTTCATACAGTTGAATAGATTTTGAAAAAATGATGAAAAAGTTATAAATTTTGTTTTGCGTACATTTGTTCTATACGACAAATTTAATTATTGTAAATTTTTGTAAATCTGACATTTGTTGTACCGAGAAGTGTGATCCAGGTACGTGGATCGAAAGATTAGATAAACTAACATGTGCTAATAATGCTTATATTAGAATTTCAAAGTAGTTTGTACTACACACCGATAACATCCTAAAGGCTAGTTCACACTGTAGCTTCAGCTCGCCCCGTAGCGAAGTAACACAATACAAATGTATAGGTAAACACTATCACAGCTAAGAAAACAATACAAATGTATAGATAAACAGTGTTAAAGCATACAGCAACCAGTAAAACCCAGCCCAAAGCCTAGATCCAGTTCTTGGATCTAAATCCCTGCTTAGAGTGTTGCGGTTGAACTTAACTCAAACTAGTTGCAAGTGAACACCAAGTGTGACCAACTTTACGAGTTTTATGGCTAATACAACAGTAAAAAAATCCCTTTTTCTTCCACTTCATATCACTTTTACTAGCAGAAACTCACAGAACTCTGCACACAAGACACAAGAAACAATTTGGTAGCAAAAAGATCAAGTTTCTTTCAGAATTTTATCTATTTTTTTCATCTCGGTCTTCAATTGCAAAGTTATACAAAAAAATTAATAGAGTTTATTTTGTTGTTTTGCTAATAGTTCTGTCACATTTCAAACACCAAATAAAAACCCTCCCATCTGCACTCCAGTTTGAAGTTAAAAAGTTTCCTGACTGATTTTTGAAACAAAAATTCATTTAATAATTTATCAGCTTTGAAAATCCGTTGATAAATTTTTAACCGGATAAACGAATGTGTATAGGGTTCCGGTAATCTTCTGTAAAAAGTTGGACATCCAAGAATTAAATCCTCCTCAAGTGTCATCAGTGATGAAAAGGGGTTGAATTAAGTGTCTTCAGCTGCAAAGAAGGGGTTGGACAAACTCAAAGTCCAATTATAGCTTTTAAATTTCCCATTGATCTATCAAAAAAACACTGTTAGCTTTTAATTTAGCATTAAAAATTCGATTTCATCTTCCAATTTCGGATATTCCAACATCCCAGTCATGGGATATTGATCTGTCTGACAATCGTAGACAGAAAGACAATAAAGCTTCTGGTTGCCAACAACAACCTTAATCAGTATAAAGACTAACCAAGGCAATGATTCATTTAAAATGTAAAGTTTGTTTCCAGTAAATATTCAAACAGTCGAATTTCAAACAGACTAAGGCTGTTTTCTTTTATTTGAATGAAATAACTGGTATGGCACTTGCTCCTGTTTATAAGTGGATTTTATCTGTGAATCTATGGGGTAACTGTGGCAGGATTTACAGTAGAGTTAATTTTGGTTGGCCCTAATTCCATATTGGATTTGGAATGTGTCAATGTAGGATTAGGAGCAACTAGGAAAGACAAATCTATTTTTGGTTATTTTTCATTTTTTATTTCTAAATTATTCAATTAAATTCCAAAAAATGTAAACAAAATTTAGACATATTTTGGATTGTGACATAAAATCATTTCATTGTTTGTATTGAATATTTTGATCTGTAATAATGGCAATTTACTTATAACTATAATAGCTCTCAAGTTTTGATTGACATTAAGAAATTTGAGGACCAAACATCAATTAGCTATTAGTTCTTGGTACTTCAAGTTCATCCAAACACCAAATAAAACAATAACGAAATCTAAAGTTACAATATGAAATCTGAGATGTACATTAATTAAGAAAGAAACATTATAACCTAAGTGGCGCAAGAATGTTGTCTTAGTTGGTGTATACAAAACAAATTTACAATTTAGGTTTAACAAACTAAAACTTTGATCAGTTAAATTTTAAATTTTACTTATCTTTTAACTGTTGGCACAAAACCTCTTTGATTAAATTTAACTAGCGTTATCAGCCCTGAAACAATCAAATATTATAACAGGTAAAATTCAAGCGAAAAATGTTATCGCAACAAATAGTTACATTTTGTGTAATTACTTTTTGGTTCGATAACTTATCATAATATATTAGTGAAGTGAATTGTAACTAATCAAAAAATAAAACTGATATTGGAGTTTAAATTTGTCTTGTACACTGTTTAAACACTTTAATAAGGCGAGAAAAAGAATTCTATTATTGAACACTTATAAGGAGTACAAGTTGAACACTTTTCTGGTGTTAAAATAAAATGAAAGTGTTTAAAAGGTGTTTAAATGATGGGATTCAACCAATTTCAGTGTCTGTTAACTCCACTGGATTTAATAAAAAGAAGTTTTCTACTGCTCACTAGTTTACATTGTTTTGGATGTTTAAAGTTACTTTAAGAGAAAATTTTAAATTTTTCAAGATATTATTATCCATTAACACTAAAAGATGATCCTCTTTAACTCTTAGGAGGTTTATTAGAGTAATTTAATTTACATATTTCTCAACTACTCAGAAACTTCCATCAAATTTTGTGGGTTATAACTTGATCCACCTAATAACTTATCATTCAGAAGCAAAACAATAAAAAAAAACCTTTACATTTCTCCCTCATGTTAACAAAATTAGGCAACTTGTCACATTAATTAACACTGATAGACACAAAAATCAAATCTTTTCTATTATTTATTGTTTTCAAAGTCAAACAAGCAAACAAACTGGTTTAAAATTTGACCTTGAAAGGTCTCCCTAGTAGCACAACTCGAATATAATCTCAATTTAAGACATTAAAGGATCTACACAACACTAACCTAATGTTTAGTGTCATTTGTAATTAAATAACAACACAAAAGGATAAAAAAACATTAGAAAAAATACACAAAATTGTTAATTAGATTATAATGTTAAATCAGATGCATTTTACAAAAGTTTCTTACTAACCTTCAAAGAAAACCTAAATCTTAACAATTTGTTATCAGTAATCTAATCTAACAGTGATTCATATGCAGAGTGCAGTTGACTATAAATAACTATCACATGTCATTTTTATAAAGGGTAAAGCTGAGATATTTCTGACCCTTTAATCATAATTTCAAATTTAAAGGACAGTTAAGTGTTACCAGAGCAATTCTAACGTTGTTCTATGTGCTGCATTTTAGTTTTCTGCTTTAATTTTGGGGTTTAAAGAGTTGTAATGAGCAAGAATGGTAATCTTGGGTTGTGGTATTGATTGTTTTTGTAGTTGATGTTAATGTTGTTTCAACAAACATGGAGTGTAGACAAATAAAGTTGCAGTTTGCGTGATGTAAATCATCAGAAGTAATTTTCAGCCTGCTATTTCATTGATATTGGGGTTTAAGATATATGTAGGTCTTTGCTGAGATTCATGAGTTTGTGTTGAAAACAAGTTGGGGGTGTAATTAAAGTGTAATTTGTAAGGTAGAAATTGTATTGCATAAATCAGGAGTTGTGTAAAAGTCATTTATTAGTTTTAAAAAATGTGAAAAAGTGGAAACAGTTTTGGTTTGTTGTAGTTTCATGGTGTTAAATAGTTAATTATAATTTTTTTTGCTTTTTTGCTTTTGCTAATCATATGTCTGGTGGTTTTGTTTTTTTCTCTTTGTGTTGTTGGTTTCAGCCTTTCTTTTCTTTGCTTGATTTTTCTGTCTTTTGTTTCTGATTTTAGGTTATTTTGGTGTCTTAATTCCAGACAGTAAACAGAGAATGTTGATATAGATTTACTGATTTGAAATGTAACTGCGCAATATTTTTTTTATTTTTAGTAATTCAGCTACTATTATGGCTATTATTATAATAGTAGAAAAAATTACCTACCAAGAGACAATTTGCTAAGTGTTAGTTTCTATGGTGAAGAAATCAACAGATTTTCTTACTTTTTATAGATTCAGTCAAATAAAAATAAATTAATAAAGTTAATAAGTTAATTAAGGAAATTAGTAAAAATCTAAAAAATAAGTTAATAAATCTAAGGAAATTAGTAAAAATCGAATAAAGTTTAATAAAACCCAACAAAAACAGTAAAAAACCCAAGTAAACCTATTAAATCTCAAAGAAAACCCAATAAAAATCTAAGAAAATCTCAGGAAAACCATAAAATTTAAGATAATTAAGATAATTTGTTGACTTTTCCAGTAGGAAATAGATAAAGCCGCCTTTTTAACGAATTTTAATGACAAACTCGCAATAAAACCATTAGTTGAAAACAAGCCAAAAGACAAGAAACAAATTAAGTAAAAATCTATAAATAAGGTGTGTGCTGATACACATACATAAATTAGTTACATTAGAACATCTTTGCACTAAGTTTAGTTATGGTTTACCGATAGATTGCGTGAATTACCACAGTCTTGCGATCCTACGCATTTTCTCTTCTTTCCCAATAAGATTTAGGTAAAATGGTTTTTTGCTAGTAACTTTTTAAAAAAGAAACATAAGATATGTTTATTAACTGGAAAATAGATTAAAAGAAAAAAAATTGGCAAGACATAATATCAAATTAATTGTAACGAGTTGGCGTTTTGGTAGTGCCCTGTTTTATCGTAACGTGCTTTCAGCATTTATTAATTTCTGCTACTATTAATTACAGAACTGACAACGACGATCCACAACCGGCGACGGTAACTAGTGCAGCTCATTATCCAATGTCACCTTACGATCGAATACAACAGTGCAATAATAACAACAACGTTGCATCAACTAGTTACTTGCCACCACTAACGCGAATACCAGAAACTGTCACTAATAGACAGTAAGTAGTTCTATTTCACTTTACATTTAACCATTGATTTAACCAGTTCGTTTGTTGTTACATTTCGTATCCAAGTAACAAAAATTAAAAATGATAGTTAACTTATATTTATAGTATAAAACACGCGTTTAACCTTTAAGTTTTACTTTACAAAACAGTGAGTAATAATTAATTTTTTTCATTAGTAGTTAGGTTTTTTGTTTGTTTTTAAAATAAGTCATGTTTGAATTTTATGGTAGCGCTAGAGGTTCTATTATCATTCCCCTGACTACTTGAGGAAACTGTCATGCGTGCACGGTATACCTGATGCTGGTGTGAGATCTAACATTGCGATTGCGATGAGTCGGTGGGAGATTTTTTTTTAAATATCACGTTGAACGTCGTAAAATGTAAGCGATATTGTAATTACGATAATCACGATGTATCGTAAGATTTTGTACGCTATTGTACGCAAAGAGATGTAGCCACATTGCCATTCCATATGGAAAAATTATATATTTTGAATTATATTGTTTTATATGATGTTTATAATGAATATGTAGGATAACGTCCAAATTTCATTAATTAGCGCGTATAATTAAAAGATATTATTTTTCTCTTTAAAATATATTTGGATTATCAATATACTTAATATTCAAGTATTTAGTTCATTATAACGCGTACATTACAATATAAATTGCACATTCTTGTACCATACGACTTTTCCGTATGCGATATTGTGCACGCAATGCATTTTTCTCATAGTCTACCTCACTTACAATTACAAACCAAATGGACAATATGTTTGTTTGGTCTGAAGAACAAAATTACACCATTATTGCAAACAGTAAACAAATTATCTTCGGCTATCTGATTTCATATTATCCTAATTAACTTGAGCACTTGAGTGCTTGAGCATGAAAAAATTCAGCGCCAGCGGAATTACACTTTTCAGAAAAGGTATAAACGCAACAATACTTGTATTGCGGGCTTTCATGCTACAAGGGGCAGATTTGATGTACAAATTCATTATTAATTTCAGACATTTCAGACGTCCTTCGCTACTCTAAACTTGATCCTTTTAATCGTTTTAATAACATACTACAAAAATCAATAATGTCTGACTCTTTCCTTTAGTCTGGGAGCAAAGCGGGTTTAATTGTGAATTTGATTTTAGGAAGTGGTATTAGCCATAAAACTCTAAATTGCTTCATTAGTACATTGTGAACAAACAGCTGTAAATGTAAATTTTTTTCTTTTATTCTTTTCATTTTTTGTAAAATTGGATTTTCTTATCAAAGTTTCAACAATGCCATAATGGTTCTTATTGCAAACTCATGTTTTTAATTGGTTGGTGAAGATTATTACTGGAAGATTATTCCTTGTTAATGCATTTAGGAGTATTGTAGTTGGGTAAATCGAAGTATTAACATTGAATTTCACTTACGCTTAATCAATATTAGCATGGGAGTGAAATTGGGAATGTAAATAGTTTTTTGTGCAAATGTTTGCAGTGTATTTTGGTTGGAGTTGAATTCAATTTATAGTTCTTTTGTTTTATTAGTGAAGTTAGGTTAGTGATTTGGTCGAATTTGGAGGTTGTTTGAAGTGTTTGTGCGAGTAATTGAAGTTAGAGACAAAATAATGAGTTCTAGAATGTTTGAATTTGTAGTTTACAATGAGTTTTGCAATAGAAGTAATTTTTGAAGAAAAATTCAAGTTTTAGAACTTTCTGTTTAATTGGCAGGGGGGGGGGGGGGGGGGGGGGGGGGGGGGGGGGGGGG
>JAQIXT010002204.1:0-11770 GCA_034700445.1 Stenotaenia linearis | reverse complement strand
CTTATACCTATAAAGGTATAAACATGTCTCCATTCACATACCTCATGGCTTTTTTATACCTTTTTTTCTGAGAGTGTACTGTACAAAAACACTGGAAAGCCTAAGAAAATCTCATAATTAATGTTCCAATTAATTTTTCAATAAAATTTCCACAACAAATTTTGGTAGAAATTAATGTCAAAAATATTTCCCCGTCGGAGCCAGAGAGTCGAGGAAAGTTTCCTCGGTGAAGTCCCTAACTGTTTTCAGCCGAGCTAGCATCAGTCTTTATTGCAATAGCGTCTCATGATAGTTATCGTGCTCTGTTGCAATCATAGCTTACAACATTTTCATGCAGGTTGAATCTCGTTATTACGAATATCGTTATAACAAAAATTTCATTACAACAAAGTTTTTTTTAAATCCCTGCCATATGTAAATCAATTGAAATTGGATCTCGTTATAACAAAAATTTCATTATAACGAAGTTTTTTTCTGGTCCCTTGGAGTTCGTTGTATGAGATTTGGTTAGATGTTAGGCTAAGTTAATTTCGTCCAATACACTAATTATAAATGAGATGTTCCACGTTTCGTTTACTGTTCGGACAAATTTTATTATTGTGGCTTTTACCATGTTT
This sequence comes from Stenotaenia linearis, assembly GCA_034700445.1. Lineage (NCBI taxonomy): Eukaryota > Metazoa > Arthropoda > Chilopoda > Geophilomorpha > Geophilidae > Stenotaenia > Stenotaenia linearis. The sequence goes on along the minus strand of JAQIXT010002204.1, from coordinate 11,153 downwards.
CCACACTCACTATTATATAAAGTCACACAATGATTGACTTATTGCTAGTAAATTGTAATTGCTTTGCTATTGATTTGTTTACTTCTTTAAAAATCCCATTTAATGGCTCTGCAGTGAAAAATACCATACAATCAAGTAAACTAATCATTTTCCCCAGTTAGAAAAAATTTCTTTCAACTCAAACTCAATTAACTTCAAGAATCATTCTACAGATTGACCTTGACATGTCCTTGGCACAAAATAAACAAGAGCAATGGAAAATTTATGTAGCTATAGTATAATTGTTGAAATTTTTTTTTTAGGTGTGTTATATATTGATCTCAAAGAGAAGACTTTGAAAGTTTAACTCCAAGACAATAGAAGAATTGTCTTCAACTTCAAACCCCTTGTTTTTACCAATTAAAGAACCTCAGAGATGAAAGCCTTGAAAAAACTGTAAAATTGGCTTCCAACTTGACAGAAAAACAAGAAAAGATGTTCTTCATTGTACTTGAGCTCCTGAAGTTTTCAAGTTAAAAATTTTCTTCATTTTCAATAAACCACAAAATTTCTATGCCAACCACACAACCAAACAAGAAAATCAATAGAATTACATAATTCAGGATTACTTACCCACCATTACCCTGCTAATCCTGAAAAATGACTATTGTTTCCTGATGCTCTTCTTCATTTTAAACTTTTATCTCAAAACCAACAACAGAAACCACACAAACACTTGATTTACTTTTACATAACTTTTCCTGTTTTTGTTATTTTCACTGCCAAAAAGAAAAATATTGCAGCTTTTCTGGCAGGTTGGAAAGGTAAAATGGGTTAAGGTCAAAACTTGGGTGTGGACCCACAAGCACTGCAGATTTTATACAATACATGTGGGTGGCATAAAGCATAAAACAAAATTGAGCATTTTCCTCTTTAAAGTTTAAATTGGTCATAACTTTGGACCATTTATGTTTTTACTGATCCAACCATTGAAGTTATTGTACATAAGCTTTTCAATTTATTAATCATTAAACCAAACAATATGAGAAAGCTAAGTACCTTTAAATGTCAATTTGACATGCATGTTAATTGATGGATGCATTGCCTAATTACTTTTGGTGTGGATGGGGATCTCTGGATCCTCAGGCAATTTTATATTTGTTATAACCTTCTATTCAAGTGCAAGACCTCAATTTGTAGCAAGATTGAAGTGTTGAATTTTATAAGATTTCTCTTACACTGTGCCATTGACTAGATGCTGTTCACCTTTGAGACCTGTTGTGATGATGAGTGTAGTCTGACAACTTTATTTTTATAAAGTGTACAATTTGACTGCTTTTACAGAGCTTCATTCAGTACTAAGTTACGGTTTTTATTGCTATTTTTGTGTTTATTCTTCAATTTTAAATCGTGTCAGACTCGTGATGCTACATTACATTTAATATTGGCTCAACTTCAGCAATTTTTTGACTTTCACAGAAGTCAATAGTAGCTTTGGGTGTCATTTTTAAAAGGTTGGCCCCAGCACCGGAACGTTATTCCCTGAAACTATATTTTTTACTTACAATTTTTTAAATAAAGGTTTTAAAATAGATTCAATTCAATTTTAGATAATGTAAAACTTATTCCAATGGCTTTACGTAAAAATGTAGCCACTTCTCTTTTAATTTTTAATGAGTTAAGTTTTTATAAAAATTCAAGTGGGGATAAAATTGGTGGCGCTGGGGTCAACCCCTTTAATCCCGTCCACCAAAGCTGGTATTGTCTCCAGAACAAATTGCCTGTGTAAGTCAGACTTACTGTATGTCCAACTTCAATTGATGCTCATTTTTTCCCCTTCTGGTTTATAAATTGGTTTAATTACTTAACTTTGTTATTAAGTACAAGAAGTTTCTTATTTCCAGGTTTAGTTAATTTTTTTTTCATTAAAAAAGTCTATATGCACAATTTCAGGTGTTGATACTCAAAGGATTAAGAAATGCAGTTTTAATTTAGAAAAGTTTGCAAATTTGAAAAAATATAAATACTGTATTTCATTGATAGTAATAATTTTAATATTTATAGCACAAACAAATGAACAATCAGTGACATAACCCAAATATAATGAGCTCTCAAGTTCAATTTCAGTTTCCCCTTAGAGTATAGGACTGCTTTTCATTATTAACTACCAGATGGGAATTCTAACCAGCATTGGCTGTCAACAGATGTCCCTGGGTACACTTTGCCTTTAAAATGTGGACCGCTTCCATTCCTTATTGAAGGAAAATAGGATGGGATAATGATGACTGATATCAAAAGCATATGGGTTATCACACACGTGGTTGTTGGCATTAGGATCAGGACTGTGGAGATTAATAGTGTTTACAACTGAGTGCAGTTTCCTTGAGATTATTTGCTTTGCTTCAGCGAGGCCATCTGTCCTCATGGGCATGGTGATGGCTTTGTATAAATTGGCAAAACTTTCCTTTCGATCAACCACAGGCACATGACAATTACAATCTGACTACTTTCTCCCCAATAGTTTGTCCAGAAGTGCATAGTGACATAAAATTTTTTTATATAATAACACAAGCAGACCCTAGATGATGACCTCATTACATGTGTCCGATGATCAACAAAAGTTTGTCAACAATTCCACGTTTCAAAATGCCATTTCATCAAATCCAAGACGCCATCGATACTAACACGCACTCATATTTTCAGTAATAGAATTACGGGAAAAAAAAACATGAAAATCCATTGTTTGGTGCTTCGATTCTAAGACATGCCCCCAATTTTGGGGTCGTAAAAGTGTCAAATCGATAAAACACAATATTATAAAGCCTCTCTCAGGTAAAAAAGTTCTATTGAATTCTATAGACCTTTAATGTAATTCAATGTCATTAAGCCTAATTCAACAGTAATCTATAGAATTTTATTACCTGGGTAAGCCCAAAGCAAAAACAGCTGATCAGATGTTTTATTGCCAGAGTAACATAGACTTAATCCATGTTCTTTTTTTTCCAGGATATCTCAGTCCGATGACAGCTGAAGACAAAATCCTTCTAAATTACAAAATCAATGCTCGACAATTTGCTTCGTCCAGTTCCAACAACTCATCACTCTTAGCTGGCTCCCACAGATGTGTCCCGCTCACCGAAAAAGAATTCAATTCAATCGTCCGCGTAAACAGCAGTGGTAGAAGCTTAGCCGCTAAACAACGCGTTATAAGAATGTTGTTCGTGATGGTTCTGGAGTTCTTCTTGTGCTGGAGTCCTCTACATGTTGTCAATACTATTGTGCAATTTTCTCCTGACAGTGTCTATGATTCAATGGGAAATATTGGAATCTCATTGGTGCAGTTATTGGCATACATATCGGCTTGCTGCAATCCAATTACATACTGTTTCATGCACCGAATGTTCCGTAATGCTTTCATATCGGTTTTTAGCTGTCGAAGAAAGAAATGGGTTTATGGGAGGACAAGTGAGGGATCTGACAATGAGACCAGCCTCTACATATCACCACAGAACACATTAAAACCGGGTAAGATTTTGTTGACTGTATTCACTGTGTAAATTGTTTGATGAAATGTAACAATGAGATTGGTCAATGTCTGTTGGTTAAGTAAATGGAGATCCACATCAAATGTTCTCTCGTGACCGACTTTACTGTCTTCAGGGCACTTCCTGGTTCTCCAGGTTTTCGTCATTGGCCAACATATGCGTTGTACACTCGAATTCAGATTCCAAAACTGTGTCGTTTGACTCGCACAGTACAGATATCACAAATTCAGATCGTGAAAGTGGCCTATCGATCCTTTTGACTTTAATGAGTTTTTAGTAAGAGATGTCAGAAAAATTTTACTAATGAAATGAGTATAGTATAGCATTTCTTCATTGTCACACAGCCTATTTTTGCTTCTAGATTTATTTGATTCTAAAATGCAATTTTAATAAGTATCATCAATTCAAACTTGCAAGAAAATGTTCAAATTACAATTTATTATAGTTTATCTTTATCTTCTGTTGCATTATCAACTCATTCATCAAACAATTAAAGCATTCCTTGTATTTTTTGTTTACAAACATGAATAAACCTCTTAATTGTTCCAAATTGTGGTCATCATTTTGATTCTACCAGTTAAAAACACATTCAATCAACTTTTTACTCTCTCCCCAAGCTCTCATAAATTCAGCTGTGTGATTTATGAACCCTCTGAGCCCCATAAATCACTCAAGAAAAACAAATTCACGTGTATAAAAAGTTATAAAAAATATCATTAAAATCAAGAAACTCATCTGCCCATAATTGTACCATTAAAAATGATTAACTTGCCACCAGATATGACAAAATGGAAACCAGTAATGACTAGCAATCATGTCTGAATGCAATCAACCTCCATAGAACCACTAAAATTACAAACATACATCTTCTACATTGTTTATCAATACAAAAGTTGTTAGCAAAATGTAAAGTCCACACAATTTCTCAGGATTTGTAATTTACTTGCTAGGAAACTTCCAAAATCCAAAAAAATTACTCCTCCATTACTACAGATCAAGTCAATCAAGTTAATCTATATTAATCTTCTTTTCTTTCTTTTCAGATGTTCTCAAGCAATTAGCCAGAGTAGAAAACCTAACATAATGGTATCATTTCCTTTACATGATGACATCAGGAAAATCAATGACTTAATCAGTTGTATATACCAAATACCCCTTGACATTTCACAGTTCAGCAGACCAATTAATCAACAATCTCATGTTGTCTTCATATTGTCATTGAAATCTTATTTTCTTGTGAGATAAATGTCTATTTTCTTGTCTATTTTACTTTAGTCTTTGTTTATTTCTATTGCACAATCCTTCTTTAAGAATTTGCCTTCACCAAAAGGTCAAGTTTCTTTTCTGCATACAATTTGATTTATAAACAGGATATTTCTTCACAAGATTCACAAGACAAGGTGAATTTCTACAAATTCTCAAATGACCTCACATATTTCAATGTCACATCTGATTGTTTTCTTATTTCATTATTCCCTAAGAACACATGACAAAATTTTGGATCATTATAAGGAAGAATGTAATCTAATATCAAGTGGCAGTGAAAATCTTCTACTGGATTGTAGGTAGGAAAGAAGAAAGTAAATAAAGAAAGAACACATGATAATGTAATAACCGGTCTCTCGAAGACGGTTTTTATTGTTGTCTGAGAACTTTACCTGGCGACAAGAGTCGCTAAGTTTCTCATTCTTTTCTTTTCTATTGCTACTTCCTTTAAGTCACGTTCATGGCATCTCTTCGAGGTTCAAGTTGTGGAAGATTAAGGTTCCCCCTCAACAAAATCTATTTGTTATTTCGGCTCGGTTGGGAAGCAACCGGTAACGTATAATCTCCTGTAAATCTTCAAGAAGATTATTTGTTCAATTAGTTTAAAAACATTTCTCAGAAGTGGAAGCTTTCTTGCTAACCAAAATGGCTGCTAATCTCAGCAAACCAACATGAAAAATTTTATATGGCACGTGTATGCTAAATATCTGAAAGTTCCAATTTCATAATATGACCATATAAGTTACATATATATTACTGTATATGTGGAAAGTTCCAATTTCAGCATATGGCCAATATTTTTGTCATATAAAAATAAATACAGTCGGACCCGCCAGTAGCGACCTCGGCTATAGCGTCACGTTTGGTGCGGTCCGGCCAACACTTTGATGCTGTAAGCGGACTCGCTTGTAGCGTCAACCCGCTTATAGCGTCAATTTAAGCCCGGTCCCTTGATTGACGCTATAAGCGGGTCCGACTGTATAACTAATATATATTTTATATAATTCATATAAATTACTTTAAATGTATACCATATAAAATTTTTCGTGTGGGAAATTAACGATGTTACCGTAATTGTTTGATGTTGAAGTTGAAAACATTAACTCCATTTACTGGCAATCAGTAATAGATAGTGATGTGCGAGACTTGAAAAAAAAAGGGAAACAGACATTTAAATTGAATTTTTCAGTCTGTCTTTTTTTCTTTAATATTTTCCCGACTGTCTTAAAGTTTTCCAATTTTTCTTCCAATTTTTAATAATGTATTGTATCCATTAAAGAATGCCTTTAAAAATACGACACCCTTAAATATAAGATGCATGTTTAAACAAAGAAATCCTTTGTACTACAGTGCAATGTTCTTTATGTTTATTAGGCTTCAGCCCATCATTGATAAAGTACGATACATTAAGAGACTTGGGAGAATTTAAGTCTAAATAAAATGTGCTTCAATTTGTTTGCAGTGGCTTTCATGTTTTCTCATGACAGGTGGTTAAATCAAATCTGAAATCCCAGATAGATCAGTGATGTCCAATACGGTCGCAATTCACTGCAAGGCATACGGCACATTGACATCTCATTCATCCCTTTGGATGTTATTTTCATTCACCAAGGGACCAAAAATTACATCACACTAAAAAGTAACATTTTTGGATTCTACTAACTATTCACAATTGTCACAAGTGACTCCTTGCCTGGGCAGCGTGAAGTAATTTATGGTCGCTCCCTAAGTAAAAAACTAATTTCATTAAATTTCATTAATATCTTATTAAATTGTAAAAGTTATTCTTTAATAAAAATATTTGTTAATTGTGTGACAAATATGAATTAAGTATTGGACACAACTGAGATAGATCAAATAGAAAAACTTCAGCAACATCGAAAGCTCGGCTTTTTTCCTTTAAGAGTTTGTTCAATGAGAATCCCATTTAAATGTGGACACAGCACCTGAGATTGTTACTCTACAGCTCATTACAGTCCATTTCAACAGCATGTACTATCCAATTTAATTAAATTTGTGTTTCTAAATGTTTGGAGCCAAAGAGCAAGCGATAAAGTAAAGAAGTCTTTGAATAAGAATCAGCCTTAAAGCCTTTTTCAATTGTATATTGGAAGAACCAACTTTGGAAAGTAATTCTGCTCCTGGTCTTTGCTCAGTCAAGTATGCTTTCAACAAATGGCAATCAGCTCCCAATAGTTACTTTACAGCAGAAGGGCTATTTAACTAACTTTTGTTTGCAATGGCAATAGATTTAAGAGAAAAACATTCCATTGTCATACAGGTCAGCCAATAAAAAAAAAATCTTTGATTTCACGCTAACAAAGGGACCACATGAATAAGACGCATGAATTTGGTCGAATTTTTTTTATAAGCAGAGGAATGTCATTGTATTAAAATGCTAAAGTAGAAATTTTCAATGACAAATGGAAAAAAAGATATTGTTGCTTGAAGTTGTACAGTAGGAGTCCGGCAGATTAGGACAGATGTGCAGTAAACAATTAATAGACTACTTTTAGTACAATTCTACTCCAATAACTAGTATTTTTAATTGATTAGGTACATTTTAAGGCGTAGTCACGTGACTGTTGCGTTTCATTCTTTCGGTGGCCAGCCTGTAGCTTGTTGATCTAAAAGAATTGCATAATTTGTTTTGAGAAATCTCACATCACTAAACTTGCATAAATGTCACAAAACTCATTTCCGTTTTGTGATTTAAATTGCAGAGTCCAAACAAAATTGCATGGCTTCTTGCTAATTATTATGGCAATTAAATCAATTATACCTTTGGATTATATTTATCAGAGCTACATCTTAAAGCCAGCATCCTATGTGATTCTACAAGTCACAATGGCAGCTGAAAAAACTGAAGCAAAGAGTAATTCCCACTTAAAAGAAAATAGTTAGCTAGAATTTTCATAGGCAACAACCATTGCTTGCTAGTGGCAAGTGTATTGGAAACAATTACTGAGACAATCAGATGCAATGCCTAACTAAAGCAAATTTCCAATATATCCTTTGTTAGTGCAACAAATAGTATAATCAAGCTGCTAGTCCTACTCAGTAGTAGACTATTGTTCTTGGCTTAATTTTAACTCCAAAGTTTAATTTCACCTGTTTAATTGCAGCTGAATGCATTAAACAGAGAATTCAAGTTAATTGGTCAAAATTGGACAACCAAATTAAAACTTGTAAACTCATTTAAACTGAAGTCAAATTCATAATTAAACTTCAGTTAAATTTAACGAACACTCAAAACAATACTTCAGCATTAATTATTAAAGAAGCAACTCCAAAACCAAAAACAAGTCTGATTACAGCAAAAACCTGTCAGTAAATGGCAAAAAGCACACCACTATCACCAGCGATCAATGTCCATTTGCCTTATCGCATACCATTTTCAACTTGTCCAATAAAACCCACCTGTACACTAATTGAGGTAAAAACAGACTTCTCCCGCAATCGAAATATCTCCAGACATCTTTCCTTCCCATCAGACCACACATCTCATCAGAAAAGGTATAAAAATGTCTCCATATACATATCTATTTGAGTTTATCTATCTTTTTTGCTGAGAGTGAACAGCTTGAGGTAACTTAGCAATCCACTCAAACCTCCATTCTTGTGAATCAAAGCCATTCTTCGAAACTTCATTTTCAGCCCGGCTGCTCCCAGATGAATTATCCAACTGTTCTATCTTCTTTGATCATCCAAGCAAGAGTCACTTTGAACTTGACCACTGGTATGTCAATTCCAACCTCAATTCCTTCAACCAACTTTGAGCAAAGTACTGCCAACTTGCCTTTAAGGGCACTACATTATGTTATTACTGACAAACTCGAGAGAATTCACGTCGCCGGCTATTCAATTTTTTGCTTTTCTTCTCATGTACATCTCACTTGTGCCAACATAAAAGTGCTGTGCACCGCCGGGCCGACTCACTATCGTATAGACCACACTTCCTCTAATTTCACTTTCCGCTCGAAACGCATCGCTCATGCTTTAAGTCATCACAGCTGGTCCTCGGTGACTTTCCATCTGACAAAAGGAGAGCTTCACGTGGGTGACAGGAATAAACATGGCAGTCAATGACTGAATGTTTCATTTCATTTCCTTGGCAGATTTGTAGGGGAGGGCGAGTAAACCTGAGCGAAATTCAATTTCATTACTTGCGTTCAACGATATATCAAATTGCGAGTCGAGCCGTAAAGGCGGAAAACAAGTCAGCGGGTTTTGTTTAAAGCAACAACGACTTTTATTAAAAATTCTCGGCTTCTGGTGAAAACGTAAGAAACAGGATAATGCTGTAATTACCCCAACTTCAAAGTAATTTCGCATTTATGATCGCTCGCTTTGAACTAAACCCGCTGTAATTGGTAGTAATCCCTAAGAAAGGGGTTTCCGACAGTGCCTCGAGCGGTTCAACGACGGCTAGCAATTTTCTCTGGATACTTCACTTTGTGTGATGCTAAACAAGAGCTCATGTACCTCAGATGGTGTTGAAATCGTGGTTTTTCTTCTTCATTTGCTGGTTAAGCCATGGACTTTTTTTTGTCATCGCACTGTCTCTTTATTTTACTTCCGGGTTTTTGTTTCGTTGATTGTCCCTGATTTCATTTAGAGTTTGACTTGTTATTAGATTGTCATTTGAGTAGCAACTTGCAGTTCTAATAGTAGAGTTTGACCTGTTATTAGATTTTGATTTGAGTAGATATTATTACTAAGATAGGTCTTATGAGACAATAATACTTTCTTCTGTCTCCCTACTAATGACTAGTGAGCAGCGGATTATGAACTTCTCTATCTAGAAGCAACTGATGACAGCTGAAATTCTCACTGATTTATTCTAGAGCATCAAAAAGAAAAATTCAAGAAAATTGATATAAAAAAAACAATTTCTTTCATGCAGTAGTAGTTTATAAAATTTCCAGTCCCTTCTTGTACTTCAAAAAACTATATATTTTTGTTCAATAAACATCTAAACTTCTTGGTCAATGCTCCTTGTTCATGCATTATTTGGACCTCAAATTCAGAAAGGTAAAATATTGGTGGCACATTTAAATTGTCACCATTTTATTCTAAAAACATTCAGGTCATGACATTTATGGCTTATTATCATTCTATTTATTGCACATAATCCTCTTAGTTCATGACATTAAATTTCTGAGCTAAACTTCAAGAATAATAAAAAAATTAAATGGAATGCATTGATTCAGACATAAAATAAATTCTGAATCTCAAAAACAAATTAAATTAGACATCTGAATTAAATTGTAGCTGACTACTGGCTTTCCTTAAATTGTGTTGAATGCTTTACGAATGTCATTAATGAGCAGGTGCACTATTGGAAGTGGCAAATTGTGATTGGATTAAGAAAACAATCATTCGCAGCATCGAAGATTTAACAGAGTTGAATAGGAAAATGTGACACACTCAGAGTATGTTATTCAATTTATATTTAAAGTCTTTACAGTAGACTCCCGATTATCCGGGCAATCGAGAAATTGATTGATAATCAAATTCCCGGATAATCTGCAAATTATATAATTATGCAAAATTAATAAGCAAAACAATAAGGTGATGCATTAAACACAGTGTACATGAAAATACACAAGGAAAGGTGATTAAAGTGATGAAAGAAAGCACAGAAATTCATATTTTTGTATTTTATATTCCATTTTGTATCCATAAATACAAAAATAAATTTAATACTTTTGTCAAATAACTTTCCGAATTGAATCACAAGTGGCATGGGGTACGTAAGTGCCTTTAGTGGCTCAAATTCCTTTGCCCAATTGAATTTTTATGACATTACTTATAGAAATTGCCTTAAAGTCTAGGAACAATCGTCGTCATGACCATGTCCTGGGACATGCTTCTGATCGATGTGCATTATCCTGTGGCTAAGGAAAATCATCACACGTGAAATAGGGTCTGCAGCACAGGTTGCCATACAGCTGAATCTCCAAAATCCTACAATTTTTGGAAATTAGAGAAATCAAAACTTTATGCAATTTTTTTTTGGGAAAATTCCATGCAATATAAGTGCTGGTTATTGCTAAAATAAAAACAATGAAATTACAGAATTTACTAAATTTATTCTGTAAATACTATTTAATTTTGCACATCTCGATTTCATCCAATTAGAATCATTATTTAGCCATATTCAGCCAGATATATTTTTATGAAGTTAACTATTTAGAAATAAACTTAGAGATAGTTGCTTAGAATTTTATTTATCCGAAAGTGTTACATCTTAACTTAATTTAGACTTAATCTAAAGTGGGGGGAAGAGCAGAGCTCCCGGAGGAGTTACTCTTGGGCCGAAGCCCAAAGGAATCTGACTTTATATTCTCTTGCAGTTAA
>JAQIXT010002203.1:0-11772 GCA_034700445.1 Stenotaenia linearis | reverse complement strand
CTTATAATTTTTAGTCACTAATTAAACCGGAAGTGCTATTTTAGCCCGCTTCGATTTGGTTTAAAGTTCAAATATCCAGAACTCATTTCTTAATGATTTATAAATTGTTGCAATTTGGAAGGGCTGAAAATGGCACTTCCGATATAATATAGGTCTTGAAATTTTAAGGGCATGGAGACCAGCAGTTATAGTGGAAAATCCCATAATTTTTAGCTTCTAGCCAAACCTGAAGTTTCATTTTAGCCCGCTCCGAATTAGTTAAAAGTCCAAACCTCAATAACCACGTTTTGAAGCTAACTTGCACTTCAAAACTATTAATGGCATAAAACTATAAATTTAATTAAAAACTAGAATATTTTAAGACCTAATACAACCGGAAGTAAATATAACATAAATATGAAAAAGACAAAAACAAATGAAAAGATCAAATTTCACTGCTGCGTTTCTCATCTACTTTCTTTGCTTATTTAAACCTTAAACTCTTTCCCACATTTCTCTTTACCCTTTCCCTCCTTTGTTTATCTAACACCGACCACTTTCCCCCACTCCAATATTTACCCTCCTTCACTGCACCCATTCAATTCAATTCCCCACATTTTATTTAAGAGTTTACGTTTTGAATTTTGATTTTATTTTGAATCAATTTGTTGCTCTCACCCCCACTTGATCCGAACGAGTAGGTTTTGTATGTTGTACCTCGTAAAAATAAGTTGTAGAATATTCGTTTCAGTTGGCAGGCAAAGAGGGGGCTTCGAGTGGCCGTCCATCACTTTCAGGGCGGGCGCATGTGGGTGCGAGAATTGCAGCAATCTGCTTGAAATGCAAAGTGCAAGCAAGGAGCGCACGCCTTTCAATCTTGTCTCTCTCTATCGTTTCTCTCTATCTCCGCGCACCCCGCGCCCTTTTAACGCCGTTTAGTGGCGCGTAAGAAATGTCCCTGTCGACATCGACGACGACTTAAAGCCCTCTTTGAACAACTTTGCTGATACACAATTGACTACCTGAGATGACTCCGATGACGCGTGCCACTGCGTTCTGCTTTCGAATGAGGAGCTTCACTGCAACGCAATGTTTACGTGCATCATTACGAGTCAAAGGATGCAATCTAATTTGTAAATTTCGGTCTGTTTACGTGGTAATAAAGAGTTAAGGTGAGGTGGAAAGTTGTTCAACATCTTATAGAGCCAATAAAGACTTTTTGTAACTTTTTTTATTATTTTATTTTTCGATGAATTAAATTAAGAGAAACTCATGAATAAATTTTGATACATTAAAATTACTTTTTCAAAAATTAATAAAAATATGCAAATCAAATATAAGTCCAATATCCTATTCATAAAATGTCGAGTTTACCAAACGTATCATTTGCTGCCATCTATGGTCAAACTACAAAACTAAAATCTCACACAAAAACGTCCAATTATTATTTTCAAAGGAAAATAATATTCTTAATCAATAATTTAAATTTTTTATTTATAAATATAAAAATATAAAAAAATTCTTACTAAAAAAATCAACTTTCTCTTCTGCTCATCTCGGGAAAATATCGACAAGATCTCTTCCTCTTTCTTTTTCTGGCATCCAACAGTGTGGGGGAGGTGCAGCCACGCCCCTTGGTCCGATTGGCTGCACGACGGGAGTCTTTCCAGTCCGTCATCGGTTGATGGGCGAGAAATAACGGTCTCCCTGCGGCCACAACAAGCGCAGATTGAGGCGTGGGAATTGAGCAAACCACAAGAAAAAAGATGAGGGGATAAAAACTACCCATCCAACCCTGCTTCTAGATAAATTGGTCTAGAAATAAAAAAAAAATTCTCAGCAATCAGTGAATGTAATGTGAAATGTGGATTATACAGTAGCTGCCCCTGTGCTAATCTGCAATGCGTGTTTTTAAAATTAATTTAAATGTAAATAAAATCGTGAGATTTGTCAATTTTGCTGTGTTTAGCAGAGAAGTAAATGGGCAGCAATTTATTTTATGAACAATTACACGAGATTTTCTCGATTACACGAGAGCAGTGTATATTACATTTTTAAAAACAATTTTTTTTACAATTTTACAACGATATTATGAGAGGAACAGGAGCAGCAATTTGTTTTTCATATTTCTTTTTCTATTTTTTATGAATTATTCATTATATAACAGATTTTTATTGTTTTTGTGTGTTCTGCAGGAAAGCACACTGGCAGCACATTTTCTTAGTGGTGGCCTAATCAGGAGTGACAATAATTCGCAGTGGGTTATGGATTGTGCAGGGCGTTTTTTGCGCAATTGGTCAGAAAAGGTCAGTGTGATGGGCGGACGTGGACACTTGGGCAAAATAGGGTTTGTGATTGGGACGGTTGAGGAATGGATATGACACCACACTCATTTCCGAGGTTAAGGTCAAGATTGTTAGAGAAGATGGGTTAATTTGGAATTGGAATGTCAGTTATTCCTCTCTCCTTCTCTAAGGAACTAGGAAAAGGAGGTGAGCAATCTGCCCTTGACTGGAACACTCATAATTTTCAATGCTTTACACTCTTAAGACAACTTGTGGCACGGTGTAAGAAGTTACATATTGAACTTTAATCTGTTTTCATAAACATTTTCCACATAATTCCATTACTTTTATGGTACATAATATTAAAGAGTATTCGTAGCAATATTTAATGCTAACATGCTTAATTTGCCAATACAGAGGTTTTGTATGGCTTTTTCATGAGAAAGTTATGGATTTTTGGACAAAAAAAAATGAAAACATGGTATCAATTTTTAAATCTTATCTGATATTAAAAGAAATTAAAATATAGTTCCCATAGTTTCAAAACAGCATCAAATTCCATTTGTTAGACTCTAACACCAGATATTTCCAGACTCTAATCATATCTTAATCATTTTCTTTTGAAATGAGCAAAATTATTCAATTATAAAACTTTGATTCAACATAAATACCTACTATATGTTGATAAATTAACATTTGATCAACATTGAAATAACATTAGCTGGCTTACTGGGTATCACTCCCCTTCTGTCAATCACAAACTATAAAGTAACTCAACAATTATTAAAGCAAATTGAAGTTATTAAATTTAATATAATTTCACTTGCCCTCTAACAAACCAAACGATGAAAAATTTTCAGATAAAGATTGTAATTTTAAGATTTTGCACGACGCTTTGTATTTTAGTTCGATTCTAGACACAAGACGGCGAAGTGTTTTCTTAAAATTAAAATTAAATAAATTGGTTGTTAATGACAACACTTATTATTTAAAACGTGACATATTGTTTATTGTTTATCGCGTGGCGCTTGTTCTTTCACGAATTTTAATTTTCTTAGTGAGATCCACTTCTGAATCCTCGAATCGAATGGCAGATAAATATTAATCTAACGTTCGTATCATTCTAGATTAATACGTAATATTAAAATTCGTTACTAAATTAATGTGAAAAATACGATTTTTTCTTTTAGAATGAACAAGAGACAAGAAAGATCGATTTTCTTTGCAATTCTTTGCTGCTGTTGTCTTACAATTATAGTTATTTTGCTCATTTCTATCCCAGCAGGATATTATATATATGAAAGTAAAAAATTTAAAAAAAAAAGATAAAATTTAATGTTTACCTCGTGTTTTAAGACGAGATGTTTTGTCAGCTTATTTCATATGTTTGGGAGATCCTCCAACGACCCCAGGTCTGTTGGCAGATTGGGATGGGCAGAAAAGATACTCGGGCCTTGTTGTCAAGTACAGATGCAATATGGAAAACAGCCATGAAGTAGTGCAGATTGTTGACTGTGTTGGTGGAGAGTGGAAAATAGTTATGAAGAAAACTGGTTTGTGTGCACCAGCAAAACCAGGTAAAAGGGTTTGTTTTTAGTACATCTTAAAATTTGGAGCAGATTTTCTTGCCACTTCCGGTGTGAGTACGACCTTGAAATTTCCTAGGCACTAACTACAAGTACAAACCTAAATTCTCATAAAATTTCAATCTCCTAACACAACCGGAAGTGCCTTTTAAAACTGCTCCAAATTGCAACATTTCAAATATCTTGTAAATCAGAGGATAAAAATGGCACTTCCGGTTGTGACAAGAGCTTGAAATTTTAAAG
The DNA here is from genome assembly GCA_034700445.1 of Stenotaenia linearis. Lineage (NCBI taxonomy): Eukaryota > Metazoa > Arthropoda > Chilopoda > Geophilomorpha > Geophilidae > Stenotaenia > Stenotaenia linearis. The sequence goes on along the minus strand of JAQIXT010002203.1, from coordinate 7,679 downwards.
GCACTCGCAATAGCTGCAAATCTAAGCGCTTGCAAATTTTAAAAATTCTTGTCTTAACCGGAAGTGGCATTTTAACCGGCTCCAACAGCTAACGAGTATGAAAAAATGTCCTGTTAGGAGATGAAGTAGTAGAAGCGCACCCATTAGTGTGTCAAGATGATCCTCCACAGTTGCCAGGAATGACCCGCATCTGGGATGGAGTTACGCGATCGATTGGTTCGACTGTTGAGTACAGATGCCAGAAAGATCCAGAACAAGACCGTGCAATTATAATGGTTTGTACAGAATTTGTTTGGAAAACAACTTACAAGAAAAGTGAATCGTGCGATGATTGTGAGTTTTTGTTTGTATTGATTATCGTTAAATAGGTTTATGAACTTTTTTGGACGTTTTACAGTGATGCAAATTCGACGTTGTCTTGGCGATCCGTGGCCGTCAGTTAATCCGGTGCCCAGTGATTGGGATAATAAATCTCGTGATGTGGGAACCCAAATCCGATTTTTCTGTAACGAGTCCCCGAACTCGCCTGTGATGCGTATAATGATGTGCTCAAGAGACTATCATTGGCATATGATTGCAGATACAAAAGAAAGCTGCTGTATGTGTTTTTTTTTTAATCTGAGAAATCACAATTTTAGGTTGAAAAGCATTAGAAATGGAAACAAATGGGCTATAATATAAATCAACAGCTTTTTTTGATTCTGAGTTTTGTCATACAGATTACAATTTAAAAAAAAATTCTTATGGGAATTAAGTTTTATTCAGTTTTCTGATGAAAATTGCTTATTCTCAAGTTTTCATACACAAATGCTGATTTTTTTCCCCTTTTCTAACAAAATTAGTATTTTCCAAATTAAAAATTCTCTTTAGTTTTGTTTTGGAATAAAATCAAAGATTTTCTTAATTTATTCAGTTATCAAATGGAAGTTGTTGATATTCTTCATTTTACTGAGGAAAAATGCTGATTTTCTTCAATTTTCATACAGTAAAACCTGATTTTCTTAAGTGTAGTCATACAAATTGCAGATTTTCCCGTTTAAAATGTTTAATTTTCACTTTTTATTTATTTTACAATCAATGTTTATTTTTTCTTCTAGATTGTGGTCACCCTATATACTACCCACAACCAATCCAATATAACTGGGATGGCAAATCGCTGATCGCAGGAAGTAATGTTAAATATTGGTGCAACACGGCTCTGGGAAAAATCAACTTTATGACCATTCAATGTTCTAAAAGTGCTAATTGGATCGTCACTGAAAGAGGAACATGCTGTAAACAATTATAATATTTTAACACATACATTTCTAACAAATTGATTTTTGCAGCCTTTTTAGTCGATCGTCCGTTGAATTTTACTGACGCAGTCAACTATTGTAATCATTTGGACAGTGAAATGGCAGTGCCTCATAACGACTCTGATTTGGAGCAACTTAAGTCAATGCTGAAGGAAGAAAAATCGTTTGATTTGGGTTGCAATCATAAAGCTTTTATTGGTTTGTGTGCACAATAACTTTCAGTTCAATTTAGAGACTTGTAATTCATTCTATGATTTTTATAGTCCCTCAATGTAATTAATTGGAAATGGTATTTAAGTCCACTTCAAATTGCAATTAGTTGTTTCTCTTTTTTTGAAGTAATTTGGAGCGACTTTAAATGACACTTCCGGTTAAATTAGAATCTTAAAATTATGTAGGCGTAAATTAGATGCATTTATAGTTGTGATTCTAAATTGGCAAATTTTTAATGTCAATGCGAGTGCCATTTCAAGCTGCTCGAAATTGCAACTATACAAAGCTAAAGATGCTACACTTGCCGTAATTCTACAATTCGAAGCTGTTTAAAATGACACTTCCGATTTTATTTGAATGTTTAGGTTTTATAAGCTTATGTAACATAAGTGGACATTATTTTTAGTGATTCTCAATTATCAAGACCCTATTACTACCGGAAGTGCCATTTTAGGCTGCTCCAAATTGCAACTCTGTTTCGACGTCACACAATGATGTAATTTTGAGCAGACTAAAAAGGCACTTCCGATTTTATTAAACTATTTAAACTTTATTTAAAATTTGTACGCTTTAACTAAATATTTACCTGTCTATGCCCTTAAATTTTAAAGTCTCTACTCACACCGTAAATGTCATTTTCGAGCGCTCGAGATTCCGAAACTGAATAAAAATTTATTTAGGTCTTCGAGAAAACGTAGGAAAACAATGGAGTGCGGATACAGACGGTCCGGAGGAATATGTTAGCACATTATCCGGAATGTGGGCGACATTGGACGAGGGTCGCGAGCATTGTGCTGCAATGCAGCAAAGCGCCAAATGGCAATTAAATAATGTGTTGTGCAATGGAGGAATTCGTTACTGCGCTGTTTGTGAAGTAAACTGTAAATATTTGTGTTGAAATTGCTTAAATTGTTCAATTCACTAATCTTTTCATTATTTAAGCCACCAATCCAAGCCCAATGAAAATTTGTCCCGAGTTTCAAAAAACGTGCTTCTTGGCAATTTCGGCACACAAAGGCGACTATGCAAATGAGAAGAATGTATGTGAAAGTATAGGAGGAAAAATCGCTGCTCCAACTAGTCTGAGAGTAATGGGCGAATTGATTAAAGCAGTGAAAGCTGATCCGGCTTATGAAAATGAATGCCAATGGGCGTATGTTGGTGAGAAAAGGTGTAAATGATTCATTTGAGGAATTGATTTGTTGGATTTTAAAAACAGGTTTGGTCAATAACAAGCGGCACTATGAGACCTTGGAAGATAACGAAGTAGAGTATGGTCCGTTTGTACACGATCGTGTTCGGAGTATGAGTCGGCATTGTGTTGTGATTCACGAAAAAAATCATTTTAAGTATGTTGATGAGCACTGCCCATTGAATACGTGCTTCATGTGTACAATAAAAGGTTAGTTTGGATTTGATGTAAGAATGAATTAAGAGGAAATCCGTATGTGTTCAATGCTTAGAAGTTTAGATTATTGGGCGAAAATTTCAATTTTTATTAAGCAGCGGCTTAATTTAAATAAAAATCCTTCATTTAAGTAATAAAGGCCGGAAAAATTATTTAAATTTGAGAGAAAAGAGTAAAATTTGGAAAATATTTAGAGAAATTAAAAAAAAATGGAAAAAAGTAGCTGTAAAATTAAAATAAACTTGGATTTGGATAAATAAGAACAGTATAAAAAATTGCATTGCAGATAGAGTAAGTATATAAATGCAAAGAAATGTATAAAGCTTGCAATAAAATTAATGAAAAAAATTGTATTGCAGAAAAGCATACAAAAAAGGTTTATTGTAGAAAAGCAATGCAAAAAATAGGCAGGAAATGTACAAAGTTGCAGAGAAACCGCGCTCTGTGAAAAAAAAAATTTATATTTACTTTTGCTTTGTTTACTACAGCATTTAGCCAAATAAATTAAATAAACTGAAATGCAATGCAGAAAAGCAATGCAAAAATTATGTATTGCAGAAAAGCAATGCAAAAATTGTGTATTACAGAAAAGGAAATGCAAAAATTGTGCATTGCAGAAAAGCAATGCAATTTTGTATAAACTTTGCAAAGAAATAAACACCACTGTTGAACTTGCAAAAACGGATACTATATTCACCTTTGTTTTGTATTTTTTATTACAGCATTAAAAAAAAAACAAAAAAAATAAAACTTGAAATTACTTGACTAATTTCATCTATATCTTTCAGGCCCACCTATTGGCACTTCTGTATTAGCCCATGTAAACAAACAATCTCTGTTAAACGAACAGGGTATCGAAGCAAGAATACGACCAAGAGGAATGACTCCAGTCGTTTGCAAGCCAGGTTGGACTACGGACGGCATCGGATGTTTCCTTTTCAATGAAACGCACGTAACTGAAAGCGAGGCGAGAGCGACTTGTCGCCGTCAAATGTCTGATTTAGCGTCGCTGACTATTCCAATCGATCGCCAATTTATCTCGCATTACTTAATCCGACATTTCAGTGGTACAGACAGTTTGTTGTGGTATGTGGAGATGTCTGGAGGTTTAGAAGATGAATATGAATCGGAAGAAATGTAAGAGTTTGGTTTTTAGAGTAAAATTATGTTACGATCTAACCGAATTTGTGGTATTGCAGTGAAGTCGACCTTGATACCAATTGCACAATTGTTCATCTGCTGCCACACTTTGGTTGGAGTTTTATGGATTGCACCACAAAAGCAGCTTTTATTTGTCACGATTGAAATTTAGCGTCAGTTTTGAGTTTTGGGGATTTATTTTTGTTGTTGCACTTACGGTGTTAAAATTTGTAGTAAAACAAAAATAAAGTAAAATAAATACTTGAACCTTAAACACAGTAAAATTTTGTTAATGATATGGTGTAATGGGTATATGGGTGGCTAGTAACCGCATTTCTGATAAGCCCTCTCCTACTTCAACTCGGAACCTATTGTACCTGCACCTCTCGATTCAAATAGTGACATCAATTTGTCTTCATTTACTTAAAAATCAAATCCAAAAAAATTATTTCTCCATTACGCATCCCTTGCGATTGCACAAATTGTACATTGTCTACACCAATCAGGTCAACTTTAATACCGCAATGAGTGTTTAAAACAAGTAACTGCATGTTAAAAATACTTTTGACCGCTACTATTTTGCCTTAGGCAAGGAAGAGAAAAGAAAGTGGACACGACTGTTTAACAATGGGATGAATGAATTTAATCAAAAATACAACTTTATACAGGTATAGGCAAACGCCCCCTATAAACATGTGACGCAAGAGATAGCGGATGTGCGATGATCCAATAACGTCGTCATAAAAACGGCGCTCAAAGTGATGCTGTTTAACACCCTCCCATGCGAAAAACTTCTATTTTAACTTCAAAATAAAACATGTGCATGAAAACAAAAAAATTTAACTTTCTACTTCGCAAAAAAAACATTTTTTCTTTGGTTTCAAGATAAAATTAAACGACACTCGAAAAAATCGATCTTAATTCTTTGTACAAAATTTCCCACTTCATTACTTTGTAAAAATATTCAAGATGTAATTTGAAAACTAATAAAATATGAACTTATCTCATTTTAAAATCCAAAAAATCGTGTTTTTCTTCTAATTTCGGATTTTCAATCCGACGCCTGCGCTATGTCTTTCAGTCTTGTCTTGGCTTAACCCTTTGGTTAGTAAATCCGCCAAGTTTTCGTCCGTAGGGACATATTTTAGCGCGATCTCCTTGTTTTCAATCCTTTCTCGAATAAAATGGTGGCGAATGTCTATATGCTTACTTCGATCACTCGTCACTGTTTTCGGAGATTTTAATGGCTCCTTGATTATCCGCGTTAATTTGGATTGTGCTATTCGTAAGCTTCTTCATTCCGATCTCTTGGAGAAACTGTTTTAACCATAAGATTTCCTTCGCGCACTCAGTGAGCGCTACATACTCTGCTTCTGTGGTTGAGGTTGCCACAACTTTTTGTTTCCGTCTGCTCCACCTATCTTAATCACGCGTCCACTGGTGGATTTTCGATCTCCGACATCGCCAGCCCAGTCGGAATCTGAAAACGCTTCGATGTCATCGTCCGTTCCAAGGTTTGTGATTTTTGCGTCTTTGGTCCGTTGGAGGTACCGTAGGAGGTGCTTCACTGCTGTCCAATGCTCTTGCGTTGGTTCTTCAAGAAATTGACTTAAGTGACTTACCGCAAAACTAATGTCGGGCCTCGTTCCTCCAGCTAAGTAAATCAGACTCCCAATTGCCTGTCTGTAGGGGCAATTCTTGATCTCTTCTCCTTCTTTTTGTTTTTGGAACTTCGCGCCCGTGGCTACTGGTGTCTTTGCACTTTTGCAGTTTTCCATGCCGTATTGTTGCAAAATTTCGGATAAGTACACGCCTTGGTCAATTTCGTAACCATTGTCCTTCCTTTCAACTCGTATTGACAAAATGTTGGAAATCAGGCCTAAATCGCAGGTGTCGCATCTTTTCTTTAATTTTTCGGCAAAATCATTCAGCGTCTTGTCGTCTGCTGCGAACGCAACAACGTCGTCCACGTATAGGCCAATAATTAACTTCTCGTTTAAATTCACGTATACGCATGGTTCGCTTTCGAGTCTCCTTAGTCCAATTTGTACGAAAAATTAATGAATGGAGTGAGTCCACTCCCACCCAGACTGGTGAAGTCTGTATAGTGCTTTTTTAAGTAAATAAACAGTTTTCGTCTCTTCTGAATTCTTCCGGCTGCTCGAGGTATACTGTCTCTTTTAACTCTCCGTTCAAATATGCTTTGATATTGAATTGGCGCGTTTTCCATTTGGATTTCGCCGCTAATGCCAATAAAATCCGTATGGTCTTTATCTTTATCACTGGCGCAAACGTTTCTGCATAGTCCAACCCATGTATTTGGGTGAAGCCCCTTGCGACTAGCCGGGCGCAATATCGCTCAATATTTCCATGCTGGTTTTTGAAAATTACAGCTATCTCGTATTAAAAAAATCAGCGGTTTCAAATTATTCACGAAAACCCATTTCGAGTTGACGATATTCGTGCCTTTGGGCCGTGTGACTAAACTCCAAGTGCTGTTCTTTTCGAGACTTTCCATTTCTTTGACCATTGCCAATTTCCAGTTTTTCGCTTCGTCTCCGGTCAGTGCATCTGCAACAGTTAGCTGTTCTGCACTGTTAATTGTAGCACAACAATGTTTTTTGTATACTTCGTGGCATTCACGCTTTTCGTGTTGTCGCGCCAATTTTTGGGTTGGTTCAACTTTGGGTGCGGTCGTCTTTGGAGCTTCCGTACCTTTTCTAGGCCATCCTAGTCTGGCTGATGGCGTTGAAAGAGCCGGCAGGACGTTTCGCACGATGGCAAATGGAGTTGTCCTCCAATCGAATGACCATCGAGTACAAACCTGGAAAGCATAATGTGGTGGCCGATGCATTATCGCGAGCACCCATTGATGTTTTAGAGCCAGAGGAGGAAGATAAATTGGAACAATTCCAATGTCTTTTTGCCCAACCAAGCACAGGTCGTGGGTTTTGAAAAAGCCGAATGAAATCCCCTAATATGTTAATCGCAATGACGATGAAGATGATTTCGCGTTATGGAGTGCGCTTTATCTGCAAGTTTCAATTGCTGATAATACACCCAATCCGAAATTAACACCTCGATTGGGGGGAAAGAACGAAGCACCATTCGAAAGTGCATTTGCTGCTAAGGTATAGTTGAGCAGCTTAATTGTAATCCTCCTACAAGAGATGAATTCGTAGAGGCGCAACTCAGAGATCCGTATTGTAGAAAATGGATCGCGTGGTTGAAACACGACGAACTACCTCAAAACGTTGCAACAAGAAATGATATTCATGTTTTCCAGGATAGAGCAACTTCGTTCATTTTAGATGGACTTCTGCTGAAGTATCATTCAACAGAAGAGGAGGAAATGAAACAACACAGCAACACGCTTAAAATTGTTGTGCCACAATCATTAGTTCCGAGATTTTTATGGCTCGTGCATGGTCATCCCTTGTCAATCCACTCAGGCATGTCCCGTTCACAATATAGAGCAAAACAACTCTATTATTGGAAGAATATGCATAGAGACATACGTCGATTCATCAATCGATGTGTGCAGTGTCAGGCGTGTAAGCCGCGATCAATTATTCGTGGTGAGTCATCGTCGTTGGGTCCGTTTGCTCCACACGAGACGT
>JAQIXT010002202.1:0-11777 GCA_034700445.1 Stenotaenia linearis | reverse complement strand
TTAATTCTTTGATTGCTTCGGTGAGCTGGTTTTTCAGTTTCTCTATTCCACTTTTGTCTTTGAGGTTTGGGTTGTCAAGTATGGTTGTCAATCCAGTGAAAAGCGAATCTATGCCTTTTTCTAACGATGCAACTGCGGTTTTCTGTTCTGAAGTAAGCGTGAAGCCTATTTGGATCTTTGTTTCACCTCCACCGCCACCTCCACCTCCACCTTGTAAATTTTTCGACAGTTTTTCGAGTTCTGTCAAAAGATCGATCTCTTTTGTGTCTAAACCAGGTCTCAATTTGTTGACTTCGTCGGTTATTTCGATTATAATTTTCTTAGCTTCTTCCAACTGAAAAATTAAAATTGAATAATTTTGGAGGTAATTCTTGATTAAATGAAATTGGGATTTGAATTAAATTCTGAATTTAATTTAAAAGGTTTAATGAATCGAAAAGTAATTTAATTTATGACTTACTGCAGCATCATATTCCTCCCGGGTTTTGAATGTTTTTCCATCGAAAACCTCGGCAAAATTCTTCACATTTTTTATGGCAGAATCAAAACTTCCTTGATCGGCAACGTGTCCACTCTGATTCACCAATGCCAGGAAATCTATCAGGACTTTAATGAACTTAGTGGAGTCATCGAAAGTCTTGTTGTCGGCTGCGGTCACCGGAAACTCAATGGTCGACTTAACGACCAAATTGCCATCTTTGTCACACTCCAAACCAAGATGTTTGCAGGCGTCCACATTCTGGCCGTTGACGTCAATTCCAGACACGCCAAAGACACCAAGTGACGAATTCAGACCGAAAAGTGATTTGATGAAGTCGTTGAAAGCGCTCTTTTCGTCGTCGCCGAGATCTCCAGTTTCAAGTTCGTCGTTAACTTCATTTCCAATGCTTTCAAGTTTAGTTCCGGCTTTTTCAAGCTGCATTTAAAATTAAAAAAAATAAAAAAATTAGCTTTTTACTTTTTTTAAGTTGCCATTTTTCTAAAATTAATATTAAATTTCCGATCTATTGCAGATGATGTGTGGTAATGAGGAATAACAAAAGTATTTTAAAAATCAAAATTGTAACCAGTTTGGTAGTTTTAGGTCAAATTTAGTTATTTTTAAGGGATTTTTTAATCAAAATTTATTAAAATATGGAATTCGGCCAAAAACTGGAGATTTCACGAGTTTGTTCGGAATTTATATTGCCGTTGTAAACACTAATTTGTTGCTATTGCACGTATTTAACAGTATGAAAACTGTTCCAAGGCGCTGAGAACAACGTTTTGTACGTATTGGTAAAGTTTCGATTACAGAGATCGGAAATAGGGGACTAAAACCCAGAGATGCGACAACCCTAAAATATTGAATTTTACTTACACCCGCTTTAAATTCTGCATCCGTATCGAATTTCGTGTTGGTCAACGACTCGATTGTCTCAGTGAGCTCTTTTATGAGTTGCTCTACTTTCTCTTTGTTTTTCAGGTTTGGTTTGCTGAGCAAAGCATTCAGTTTGATCAAAAGACCACTCAAACCATTTTGTAATGTTTTAACAGCTGCTTTTTGTTCGTCAGTAAGCGTGAACGAAATCTGGAACTCTACTTCAACTTCCGAATCATGTTGTTGCTTTTCGACATTTGACAAAAGTTCCTGCTCCTTTTCATCTAAACCTGTCTTCAAATTGTTCAAATTTCCATCGATTTCCTTTTGATAGTTTGTGGCTTCATTGATCTAAAATAAAAATTAAATAATCTCAGAAGGATTTTCTTAATGAGGTGGTGTGAAGATCAATTATCAAAAAACTCACCGCGGTTTGAAGCGCTTCCTGGTTTTCGAAAGTCTTGCCGTTAAAGACTGCGACGATTTTTAGTAATAAACTTATAATAGCGTCGAAACTCTTTTTATCTGCAATGTGTCCACTCGTTTTCACCGCGCTCAGAAAAGCTATCATTGCTTTTGAGTACAGGTCAAAGTTATTGAAATATTTCTTATCAGAATCAGACGGCGTGAAACCATCAGCCGTGAATTGAAAGTCCAAGTTGCCATTGTTATCGCATTTCAGACCAAGATCGTCGCACCCACTCCCTCCTGTGTTTGTATTATCTTTGATGACAACGCCTGACACGCCGATGACTTTGAGAGATGAATTCAAACTTAAAAGACCTTTGATAAATTGCTGGAGTTCAGATTTCTCATCTTCGCCGAGATCTCCGTTCTTAGTTTCTTCATTAACAGCGTTGCCAATCGGTTCGAATTCAGTCACTGCTTTTTCGAGCTGAAATTTTCGGTAAAATAAAATTAGAGAGTTGGATTTTATTCAATTTTATTGATACTTACATCGACTTTCAATTCATCCTCGGTTGTGTAGGTTTTCTCAGACAGTTGTTTGATAACGGCTTCGAAGTCACTGTAGAATTTTTCGATCTTTGTTTTGTCTTTGATGCTTGAATTATCGATTAAATTTTTCAAGATGACCGAAAGGCTACTGAATCCGTTTTGCAACGTATTAAGTGCTGTTTTTTGGTCCGCGGTCAATGTGAACGAAATGTTGAAAAGTTGTTGCGAATCAATATTTTTCAGTGATGTTATTAAAGTTGTTGTTTCTTTTACGACATTTGCCAAAAGTTGTTGCTCGTTTGAATTCAAACCAGAGTTCAATTTGTTGACATCTTCGCTTATTTTAGTTGTAAGTTTCTCGACTTTATCAAACTGAAAAATAGTTTAAACAAATTTTACAAGCCACTCGGTCTCTTAATTGTTTGAAATTGATCGAAATATGTTTAAAATAGTGCGAAATTTTGATTTTTAGTATCTAAAATTGCTCTTCTTTCAAACACAGCATAAAAAGCGATTTCCACAAAACAAACTTTTTGCAAACTTTTAATTTTCAATCTATTTATTAAGTGGAAAGTAAAACTTTCTGAAAGGTTTATAGCTTTCCACGTAATAAATTAATTCTTTCCAATAACTTTACAATGGTATAGAAATCACTGTTTTTTGCTATAAAAATATACAGATCAACTCAGATTTTTGCAACTTACCGCTGTTTGAAGTTCATCATTCGTCTTGTAGGTCTTGCCATTGAAAAGATCAATTAAAATCTTGAAATTTTCTACAGCGTCATCATAACTAGCTTGGTTTGCAATGTTGCCATTCTGTTTCAACGCTACCAAAAAATTTAATACAGCATTCGCATAAAGATTAAGTTGTTTGAAAAATCCATTCTCCGATTCCGTCAATTTAAATTGAAAGATCGCAGTAATGTCCAATTGGCCGTCTTTGCAGGTCAAACCAAGAACTTCACATCCGTCGCCTGATGTGCCATTTGATACTTTAACGTCAATTCCAGACACACCGAAGGTTTTAAAGGAAACGCTCAAACTTGCAAGAAATTTGAGGAAATTTGTGGCCGAATCCTTATCTTCGCCAGTCAGATCTCCAATGATGTCATTAACTTCTTTTCCAATCGAATTTATTTTGGGTACAATACCTGAAAGCTGTTTAAAAATTCAATTAGAAAAGCGAATTTATTTAAGTTTATTTCAACTTACAGTTGATTCAAACTCCTGATCACTCGAGAACTCTCCATCAGTCAGTTGTTTGATGATGGCTTCGAGTTCGATTTCGATTTCTTGCAGTTTCGATTTGTCTTTAATGTTCGAACTTTTGATTAAACCTTGAATGATTAGCCTGAGTTGGCCAGCGACTTTTTCGATTTCGTTCACAGCGGTTTGTTGCTCGGCTGTTAATGTGTATTTGCTGTGAATCGTAATAGTCGTGGTGTTTGACTCATTTCCGTTTGTAACGTTTTTGGACAAAGAAGTTGCTTCGTTAATTTGTTTTGTTAAATCGTCCGCAGCTTTCTTTTGTGCTTCAGTCAAGTTTTCTTTGAAGAGTCCCAATGCTTTGAGGATTATTTCTGATTGCTTGTTTGCTTCAGCGATCTAAAAAAGCATAAATTGATTTTTAAAATTGTGACGTAATGCATGAAAGCATCAGAAATTAAACTAAATTCAATTAATGTATCAGATTGTAATATTAACAGGTTTTAACGTGACATTTCATGGTCAGTTATATATATAACAGGCATTAAATCACGATTTTGTCACTGATGGATGTGCATGAATTACTTTCATAATAAATGAAAGCTGCAATCATACTGTGACTCAAATGTGTGCCAAGGAAGTTATTTATGTTTCCTGATTCATGCTTTTGTGTCCTGTTTTGTGCATATCATAGAGTTTAGAAAAGATAATTCATTTGAATTTTGTTTGTTAAACCTTTTCTTGTATAACTCTTTATGTAATTATATAATCTCTTGCACTCCCCTCCATTCCACATTCATAAATTACCACAAGTACGTTCCGCACTCTTTGTTGATGTTTTTGTTTATGTTTACATGCGGTAGTTGTTAAATTTTTTTTTAAATAAAAAAAAAGTGTGACAGTAAAAGAGAAAATTAATTAAAAAATTAGAACTGCTTTAAAAATGCGAACATTTTTCATAAAATTTATAATAAATTTATATTTAAAAAATTTTATAAAACTAAAAAATTTGAAAACCAGAAAAAATTTTCTTAAAAATGAAAACAAATTTAAAAAAATAATAAAATAGTTTTAAAAAAATTTAACAATTTCCACTACAATGAAATAAAGTAAAAATTTCAAAACTCAACAAAGAGAAAACACCACCGTAACCTTAAATATTACACATATAACAAACTTTCAACTTACCGCAGCGTTAACATCAGCTTCACTCGAAAACGTCTTGTCCTTAAACGCATGTACGTAAGCACCAAAAGCGTCCACAATCGTTATAAAGTTCTCATCAGATGTTGGAAGTGATCCACTTCCCAGCAAACTGTTTAAAAAATTTATAACAAGTTGCAATACCGCATTGTATCCACCGTTAAAATACGCTTCGAAACCCTCGGGTATTTCAATTTCGAAATTGACATTGATGTTTTCAGTATTGCCTTCGCAGTATAGTTTAGTTCTTTTACACAAGTAGCCATCTTTTCCAACTACTTCGTCATCGCCACTTGAGCCCCCACCACTGGCACTCACATTGACTTCGGTCTGTGTATTGCCATTGCCGATAAAGCAAGCAACAAACAGGCAAAAGGCAATATTGAGTCTTAGAGGGGAAAGATGTAGAAGTTTCATCTGAAATTAGAGAAAAATTTAATCAAATGTGTGAAGAAATTCAGAAATTTGATGAGGTAAAGATGAGAGCATAATGTTACAGATGATGCGTCGGTTTATCAAAATTATTGTATAAATTTCTTAATTTTTTGTCCTAAATTGAAGCCAGTAACGGATTTATATACAGATTACGTAGACAACACCGCCAATTCAACAAAACGCTTTAAAGATTAACTTTTGCGAGATTCATTAGAATATCTTTGACAAACTGAATTATTTCAAATTGGTTTTTAACCAAATAAAATTTAAATGTTAAAAATCGAAATACAATTTCCCAATTTTTCCTGTAATTAATAAAAAGCAGACAATTTTGCCTTTGCTCTTACATTTTATTCAATTTTAAGAAAGAGAAAAATTTCTTATTTTTGAATAAAATATAAAATTAGTGTTTATTTGAAGCAAGGCTGACTTTTTTTTACTGTAACTATACAAAACTATTGAAAATCTAAATAGCAGCCTTAATAAATTTAACAATAATAATAACTTATTACAATTTATACCCCTAAAACATCTTTCAGAGTCAACAAATGATCTAGGTAGGTAGATAGGTATCTTATTTAACGCCTAATTTCTGCAACAATGACTAAACACCGACGCCAGAGGCCGAGTATTCCTCCTGGAAATTTTGTCACTCTGGGGATCTTTTATGTGATGGAAAATCTTCCAAACACAGGACCGACCGCTTAAATTCCCCTCCGAAGGAACGCCACTCAATTTTCCTCAGCCAGAAAAATCACCGACCTCGGCCAGATTTGAACCTGAACCCTTGGGCCAGATTTGAACCTGAACCCTTGGGCCAGAGGTGGGTACGCTAACCACTAGTCTACCGGCGCCGGCAACAAATGATCTAAACTTTAATATCAGGGTTCTAAAAAACTATTAAAATTTAATTAAAAAATTTAAATATCACTAAAATTTAATAAAAGTTTTTTTTTAAAAATCAATAACAGAAATTTAAAAAAAAAAATTAAAATGTAATTAAAGAATTCAAAATAATTAAAATTTTATAATAATTCAAAAAGATATTAAAATGTAATAAAAATTCAAAAAAATAAAAAGTTGATTAGAAAAATTTAAAAAAAATAAAAATTTGATTAGAAAAATTTAAAAAAATATCAAAAAGTAATAAAAATTCAAAAAAAAAATTAAAAATACTAAAACTCTAATATCTAATTCCTTCAAAATACCCAATACTAAACATCTCTTTGCAGATTTAATCTCTATTCCGCTTTATTCTCCATCCACACCAAAATATACAAAATCAATCTTACCGTGTCGACCGATGAAAGTACAAAGTGAAATTGAGTGTTAATTCCCGCTTATATACGATTTAACCGCGTTATTCTGTCGTGATTATACCCATTAATCACTGGAGGAAATATTCACTTTTTGACAGATGACGATTGTTACAACGTATTTTTCATATATTTCAAGGCCTGATATCCTGTTTATTCGCAGCGGCATATGTATTGCAAAATTATACGACATTGAATGCATGGTCGAGACAAAAGATATCAAAACTACAGGATAAAAACGAAAGGGGAAAACTGATCCAATTTGATAGAAATTATGGAACGAATATTTTATGTTATAAAGACAAGATAATTGCTTTTTATATTCTTATTCGTTTATGTAATTTAGTTATTTAGTTATTTCTCTTGTGAAATGCGGGATACTGTACAAAATTTAAGTTATTTATTAGACATTTGGAGTGTTTTCACAGTTGGCTTGGTTTAATAACACGTCAAAGATGTTCTTTTTTGTCATCTTGAAGCACAGCCACCAAAGGACAGCAAAAGTGAAGAGTAGAAGTGAGATCAGGGCAATTGAAGTTAGGATAATGACCAGTTGGTATAGTTCTGGGGTTGAGTGGAGTTTATCCATCTGTGGGAATGGTTTTGTAGGTTTGTGAGTTGTAATGATAGGTATTTGTATGTTTAAGTATACTTACTAGGTGTTGGAGAGTTTTATTTTGCTCGAAATAATGCCATGTTTGGTTTGTAATGGCTGTAGTTATTGTTATTTTAAGTGATAATTGGATGTGTGTTTGGGAGTTGTTGATTTTTGAGTGGTAATTGTTGCTTTTGCTTTGTTTCTTTAAATAAATGTAACATAATTTTTGGATTTTTGTTTAGTGAATTGAGAGTGTGATGTAAAGGTGATAGATATTTTGACTTTAACTGAAGCTAGATTGAAGTCAAATTTGATTTTGAAGACAATATCTAAGAATTTAATTAAAATGCATAAATTGACCAATGTATGATTAAAATTCTAATAATTCATTTAAATCCAGTGAAAATTCAAAGAAAATCAGCAAGATTTAATAAAATTTTTTTTTAAAAAAAATCAGTAAACTTTAATGATAATTCAAAGAAAATCAAAAGAAAATCAATCAATCAAACTACATTTTATTGTAGTGAAAATTTAAAAAAAAATCAATAAAATGAAATGAAAATTTAAAGAAAATCAATAAAATGAAATGAAAATTTAAAGAAAATCAATAAAATTTAAAAATTAACAATATTTTTAAAAAAATATCACAAAATGTACGGTAATAAAAAATTTTAAAAAGTATAATATATAATTTTTAAAAAATGTAACAAAAATTTTAAAAAGTATAATATATAATTTTTAAAAAATGTAATAAAAAATTATAAAAAATATAATAAGAAATTTAAACAAAATATAATAAAATATTTTAAGAAATTACCAAAGTTTAATGCAGTTTCCATGAAAATTATTAAATTTTAATTAATAAAAATTTAAACCAATTTCACTAAATACTGTACGCATAAACTTCCTCCAAAACCACTCCACTCCACTTTTTTCCCCTTTCATCAATCATCAAAAATTGTTTAATAAACTAGTTATAGAAATAAATAAAAAAATTAATTTTACAATTCCTCCTCAAACAGCTGAATAAAATTTAAAAAACCACATGTCAAGATATCTTCAAATCTTAAGATACCAATAATTAATGAATCTTTATCTCCCACTTAAACCATTAATTTAAACTCATAATAATCTCTAAAACACATGTTAAATTTCCCACCTAAAACATTATATAATCAAAGAAATAAACCCAAATACACATTTCTCTCAAAAATGAACTTCCTTTCAACTTTCACCCTCATCTTGGTTCATTTCTGTGCCATTACCACCACCACTTTTGGTATTCTTTAAAAAATTTAACAAATTCACTAAATTAACTTAAAATTTATTTAATAATTAAGGAGAAGTTCAATTGGATGATTTCGATGAAGTGGCAAAACAATATGCAGAGAGCAAAGCAAGGGAATTTGGAAGAACATTGAAATGGTGGGATATTTATGGCAAAAATCAACATTTAACTGAAAGACCTCAATACAGCAGGTGAGTGCTTCATTTTTTAAAAACAGATTATCTATTACTTTCCTCTTGGTGCCCTCATTGTCATTGCACAATGTCACATCAATTTACATTTAATGAGTTGAGTTATTTCCTTGAGTAAAGCATATTTCATTGATGACTTGATGCAGTTTATATTATTGAATTCATTATGAAAGAAAAGTAATAAAAAGTAAAGAAAAATTGCAAATTTCTTGAAATTTAGTCTGCATATCACGAAATAGCCTCAGTTGTAATTACAGACAGCAATTAAGTAACTTAGGAAATAAAATGTTGACCTCAAATTTGACATTGGAAGTCATCTTCAAGGTCATTCATAGCTGGGCCAGATACCTCATTCCAAAAGTGATTTCCAGTATTATTTTCTAAAAAAATTATTTTCTAAAAAAGGCAAAGGCAAAAAAAAAATTTTACACTCAATATTTTTTAAAGTAGATAAATTTTCTGTTATATAAGAAAATTACTATAAGTTTGTCGTTCCCGACCTTTCCATCTAAAAAAAAGTTTTTCACACAAACAAGGATTTTCTAAAATTATTTTTTGGAGAAAATTCAACAATTTTGGCTAAAAGTTTTGCTATTTTTGCTATTTTGCAAAAAAAAAAAAAAAAAAAAAAAAAAAAAAAAAAAAAAAAAAAATGGAATTTTGACCAAAAGTTCATTAATTTTTCAAGAAAATATACGATCCGTTGAAATTTAATGATTTTGTTTAAAATTCAGCATTTTTAGCCACACATTTAGTGATTTTGCCAAAAGTGCACTAAAAATCCTTAATATTGGCCAAATATTCAGATATTTTGGCAAAATAAGCTAAGAATTCACAATTCTGGCAAAATATTTTGCAAATTAGAAAAGAAAGAAAGTGTTCTAGCGCATGACAATTGACAATACATCTTCATTTGTACAGGAAAACAGGTGCTTGTATTGCAGTGAAGCAGACCAGCGTGGGGCCGCATGGGCCGCTCATGCACAGTTACATTCTTAAAATATTTCCATACTTCATATTTTAAATTCGATTTCTACTTATCTTTTACGGTTACATTAAATTACATCTTCTCCAACTCTAAATTTGTGTTAAACTCTCTGAAGATTAATCCCTAGGTTAGAATCGCCGTTCACAAAAGGCGAATTGTGCCGAATTAAACAAAAATATGCACTTATAGTTGCTTATGGCTGGCCAATAGCGTGCGACCTTGATCTCACGAGAAGAAGCGAGTTTTTTTGATGTTATATTTGTAATTTTAATGATCGATAATGGAAGCAAATACCGTAGATTAATCTGTGCAAACACTGATAAGCTAAATATTGAGATTCTGAGGTGGCAGAGAAAATAATTAAGAAAAAACGTCTCGCAGCACAAGAAGATACCAAGTGAGTCGACTGGACATTTTTTGCATTAGACAGGTGTGCATTTTACTCGCGTATCTTAAGTTGGCTTTACGTTACATCAGAAGTGAACCCAGCTTATGATTTTGATGTATTGAGGGCAAGCTTTCAACTGTTTTACAGAAAAACGCTTCTATAAGAAAACTCAGCCCATTATAAATGATTTTTTTTTTACTTAGATGTCTAAGGGAATTTATTAATCGGGAATTTTGAATCTCTTCATTGTGATTGCTGTGGGTACTTCACTTCGATGCTAAAGAGAGTTCTGGTGCCTTCGATTGGTTGGGGTTGTGGTTTTTCTATTTCTTTTTCAGTTTTTCTTTTCTTGGCTTTTCTTTTCTTCAGCCTGACATTCTTTTCTTTAACTTCTTGGTTTTTGTTTCGTTAGTTGTCTCTAACTTTAATCGGAGGTATGAACTTGTGTTAAGATTTTTGAATTGGTGTAAAGAAATTAATTTGTGCAAAGTTTCTGGTCGCTTGCGTCTTTAAACACTACCATGTCTGTCTGGGTGTCTTCGTTATGGAGGGGGTGGTTCTTAACAAGTTCGGCGTAGTGAACAATTTTATGCAGTTTTAACTACATCAATTTACAGAATTAATGTGACCTTTGAAAATGTTTCAAGATCATATTTGAAGTCAGTAGGAAATTTCCGGCATAAAATTATTTATTTAATAATCAGAATATTTAATTAAGATTTTGACTTACTGCAAACAATACATTGAAAATAAAGAAATAATTTCAACACATTTAAAATTCACATTTGACAAATAAATAATTGCGCTAAATTTAGTCCTAAATTTTGAACTACATTAAACTCCTTTTGCAATTTCCATTTGTAATCTCATTTAGTCAACCCACATTCATTTCAAAACCCAAAAGTAATTAAATCCTTTATAAATGTCATTCTCTGTCCCCATTAATTCAAAAATTCAATTAAACTACTAAATTTAGTACCTAATTACTATCATTTTAAAATTTTCAATTGTTATTACTTCCTACTAACAATTTGGAAATACCTCAAATATTTCCCACCAACACTTTTTTTCAATTAAAAAATGTATAATTTTCTAGTAAAATTACTTCCTGTACTCGTAAATGGCGTTTTTAACCAATTTGTTACCATATTTCAAGGAAAAAAATAATGATTTATTTTTCCTCGATGACTCGAATTATTCACCAGATTCAAAATCAAGGCTTGGAGCGATGACGTCAAGTATGGCGACGTGGAGAAATCTGTTGAGAGACCGGGATATGTTTACACCCAGTGGTTCCACAATGCCCAATCGGTTCCAATTGTGGCTCATTTCACCAGAGAAGTTCAGTTGAAGAATACGTATTCGTGGAGTGTGTCCAGTAGTGTGAAAGTGTACACTGAAATTAAAGTAAATTTTGTTTCTTTTGCGTTGATCCAATGGAAAGTAGTGGAAAGTTAATGAGGTAAAAGATTTCATTGAAAATAGGTGGCTTCACTGCAGCAAGGAACAGTCCTTGGTAACTTTTTTTTCCATTGGAAACAACGCACAACAGAAAAATATATTTTTTGTTTTTAATTTTGTTTTATTTTAAGGCACACGCCGGGATACCAGGAATTATGGGCGTAAATGCGTTTTTTAACAGCAGTGTGGATTTGCAGTCGCACAAGGCCCAAGTGACCGAGGAGAAGGAAACTTATGGTATTAGAAACATCATTACAATTTCACCCAATAGATCTGTCAAAGCGGAGTTTGTTGTCACTGAAAAGGATGTTCAAGTACGTAAATGCGTGTCTGGGTGTGTGATGTCGTGTAATTATATCATAATTTATGGTACGAGAAAAAAAA
>JAQIXT010002201.1:0-11777 GCA_034700445.1 Stenotaenia linearis | reverse complement strand
TCAAAGTTAGAACTGAAGATGATGTTTATTAGCAAAATCACAATGTCTTATATAGTCTGGCAACTGGTAGGTTGCGCATCACGTGACACGCACACAATCATCACTACCAGTCAACAATATTCAAAATGCTTACGTCACACTATTAAAGGTCTGCTCATATGGAAAACCTTTTACGGTCTAAATTTGCCTTCTTTTCTACCTTTATACACTCACATTTTATACTAATTTCCTTCATTTTCTTTATACTTTAAACCAATTTTCATTATTTTCTTTACACTTTAAACCTTAGCTAAACATTATCAAACATAATGCCTAACTTAACTATTCTTCTGCATTTCAATTCCCAAAAGTAAGCACTATTCCACATTCCATGCCAAAGTTTGATAAAAATCCCCTTAAGACCCCAATTTTAATTCCACTCTTCACTACAAAAAAAATCCCTGCTTTGCAATATAAAATTTAATCTTACCTTTTTATTGCAATTCTGCTTTGTACATTTCATTTAATTTATCCCTACTCTAAAAAAGCTATTAACCTTGCATTTTACTGCTACATCTGTACTTAGTTCTTTTTAAAATCTTCCCTACACATGCTTCTAAATTCACACATTTTGTTGTTTTATTTTTAAATAGCTCATTTATTTAAAAACAAACCAGGCAAGTGGCTGGGAGCAGTGATGATACTCAGGTGTTAGAAATTGAAAGCCGTGTAATGTTTCAAAGCCAAATCTGTTGCATGCATGCATTGTTTGTTGATTTATGTTAAGCAAATGCAATTTCAAGATGTTTTTCTAATCTGTTGCATTAATATATGATTTGAGTGGTGAAAGATAAATATAATAACAAAGGGGGAATGAAAAAACAAATGATTTAATATTCATATGGAGCAACTGAAATCACTTAGCAGTTTAATTATTCATGCATCTTAAATATAGACACAACATCTTAAATCAGTTTAACAAGTTTGATTAGATCCATAGTTTTAGTGAATAATTTAAGATATAATAATGAATTTAAAGTGATTTTCAGAAATTACAATAAATAAAGCAACTTGGGGTGGAAAAAGTAGTTTAAGTTATCTGAAGATTATTTGCAGTAATTGGAAGATTTTTTCTGCAGTAAATTGGCCCATTCTTTATATTTTCTGCAGTTTTAGTTCAAGATCTGTAGATTTTCTGTAGTTGAAAACAAAAATATAAATGGTATACAGATTTTCTGTGGATTTTGTACAGAAATTTTAAAAATTCTGTAGAATGACCAAAACACTGTAGATATCTGTAGTTTTATTAGCAGGATGTATCTAAATTTCTGGTTGTCATATTGCCGCAGTAAAAAGTAGTTTTCTAATTCAAGCAATAATATTTTGTTTGCAGAATGGTGTGTGTTTAAGATCATACTCATCTTGTCATAATATCAAAATATATACAATCTAAAAATACAAAATTAAAGGTATTACATAAGCAAAACAAACCAAATTCTCCTACTAAAATTATCAAAGGAACAAAAACTAGAGGAGAATGACAGAGATCCAGATGGCAAAAGAAATAAGACTCAGCAGAACATGTTTAAGATGTCTTTTTATATCCATGAAAAATCCTGCAAGCATCTTGTAGAGAGTAAAGTGATGTATCATAACACCTAAAAGGCAGTTATTTCTTAAGATACAAGTGTATGAAAATAAAATAAATGTATTTGAAATATTGTACATGCAAGAACAATTCGGCACTTGTCGAGCCTACTAAGAGGGAAGGTTCGTTTTCGACCGAAGGAAGCTGTCTCATGCCGTTTCGCTTCGTGTCGCGCGCGGATCGCAACCTGGAAACTTTAGCGGGGTCGATGAGAACCGATTCCTTTCTGAACGATGGGCATGACTTTCTTGCAACTTTGTTGCTGTCATCGAGACTTTAGTATTAGGTGTCCAGATTCACCAATGGACTAAGTGGCCTCTTCTATTTGAAATGCAAGCAGCAAAAGTCTTAGCTGCATGTGCGGCATCTGAGTCCAGCACAGATTTAATGTCTTTGAAACCAAAGACAGCAATGCTTCAGATCCCAACTCCTTTTGCCTGCACCGCACGTCGGTTTTCCAGCAATACCATTTGTCAAAAACTTCGCAGACTGATGGCGACAGACAACTCGTTGGGATTTATAGTTGAAAACACCTTAAACCAAACCCAAATGCTATCGAATCACACCGAACGTCTGAATCAATATGTCTGAATCCTGGAAATACACAGATATGTAATTAAAAGTTATATTTTTCAAAAATCGTTTGTTATTTCTCTTCCTGATCCAATCCAATCTCACATGCATTCGAAACCATCAAACAGACAAATTATCATGAACCAGACGTCCAATCAATTCCATCGACAAACAGCAAATCGATCTCTAATGAAAAATAGATGCGTCCCGAGCAAATTGATTACACAACACATGTTACAATAATTCACCCAATTTCTCCACCATTGTTCCCGAACCGAAATTCATTCGCAGCAAACGATTCATACAAAACAAAAGAAAACATGATTAGTTTGGAAATCAAACAAGGTCGGTTAAATAGCAGCAATTTGGCTGTTTGTTCCTTCCCCTGAAACTCCCATTCGGAACAAAAGGGTTACGAACGGCTGTGCAGTGAAGCTCAGCTGAGCGCATCTTCGCAACTTTTTTTCCTTTTCTTTTTTCTCTTCTCGTTTTGATTTTTTTTGTTCTAATCTTATTTCTTTTCATACGTGGAGTTTGGTATTTGTTAAAAGATGGTTTCACTCTGATGAGATGACAGATCGAGATCCATCGCTGTTCGCCATTTGGCATCTTGTCAAATTGCCGCACATCATCAGCGAAGAGGTGCATTCGCTTCCCGACGGGAAGAGGAAAAAGCGAGTTGTAAAAGTTGGTTGCGAGATTAAGGTTTATGAGATCGATCGATTTACAACGATATCAGCATCCGAATCATCTTTTCTTGTTTCCGTTAGATGAGATAGGTCGTTAGACAATGGCGGATTGTGACTGATGTTTTTGTGCGATCAGGAAATGAAGTAAGTTTGGAATTACGTTGGCATGAAATTGGATGATGAATACAAAGTTTGGATGAAAAGGCCTCGGTTTTGGCGGAGGGAACTGTGGTTATGTTTAGTTAGCTCAATATTCGAAAAATAAACCGAAAATGATCCAAAAATCATTTTTCTTGAATTAAGAAACGACAGAATTGTAATACACATCTGTTTGATTTTAATTTGTAATTCTGAAAAGTTGCATTTATTCTTCCCGTCTCTTCCTGTAATTATTGAATGAACTCATTATCGAACGTCATTTAACGAAAATGTGCAATTTCGATTTATTCGCTTGGCGCAATAGGTCGGGGTCTTTGGATAAAATGGTTAATTAATTATCTCATGTAAATATTGCAGCAATCTGTTATTAATTGAAGGTTTGTTCTTTGAAGTTTATTAGAATTTATCAATCGAATGTCATAAAATTTCAGTAATTTATCATTATTGTGATTGATTGCTAAACTTGCGGAAATAATTAATTTTTCAAATTATTATTAGCAGTTAAATTAATTAGTGCTTGATCATTCCAAAATCACTTTTGATGAATGAGTCAATTTTTTTTAGTGTAATTTTGATGATTGAAGTGATTAATACAGTGAATAAATGAATTAAATGTCAATCAATAAGTTTCTAATCTTTGGTTCATTTTGTTTATTTTCTGATGATTTTGTGAGTTTTGATTAATTATGGACATTTGTGATCATTTACTGATCACTTTTAGTGAGTTTTGATTATATTGTGCTCATTTTTGATGGTTTTTGTTAATATTCTGATAATTTTTGATTTTTGTAAATATTCTGACAATCTTTTCTGATAATTGATGATTTTTGATCAATTTCTGGATCTCTAGAGTATTGTAAGAAAGTTTCCTTTAAAAATAATTGTCTTAATAACTTCTAAACCATTAGTTGAAAGACAAAATCAGTCAATTAGAAAGTTGCAGACCACCACATAATTAGTTTTTTAATTTAAACTCAAACATCCTACATTCTTCAAAATCTCTTTGAAGAAAATCAGCAATAACTTACATCTTCTCCTCCTTCCAGCTAGACACCATCATTTTTCACTAAAATTTAAATCTATAACATGCATTAAGAAAACCCTTATGTCAAATGACCCCATACATTGCTATTACCAGCAGTAAAAATTACAAAAACAACATCTTGATTCACTTTAACCAAACCCCTCACTTTATCTTCAATTTATCCTCATTTTCAACTGAAATTAAATAATCTACAAACAACAACTTTTCAACATCCAATTTAAACTCACCACCAACTTTAACATCAGATTTAATAACATAACCAAACTATAATTCAAGCAATTAAAACTAAAACCAGCTTTATTCTAATCTTCTCAACAAACCCACCAACTAAGACCTGAATAAATAAATCAATATCCTTGTCCAGACTTAAGCCTAAATATGATTACACTTGTTCTACAGGTTACTGTCCTTTAACCCTTTTATCCCAATAATACCTCAAGCTATGTAGTAATGAATAGCAATGAAAGAGGTAAATAAAACAATTCAATTAAATGAAGGAAAGTTTGAAATTAAATTCATTTTTCTTGTTAAGGCTTATATTAAATGTATAAGATGTGGAAATTTTTGTTGAAATTAAGTAGTTTTTTTTTTCGGATTTCTTGGAGTGTAATTTTGATTTTGGGTAATTTCTTCTCAATTTTGTTTTTAATTAGTCATGCAATTTAGTGTTAGTTATATTCTTGCTGTTTTTATTGAATTTATGCACTTTTATCTCAAATTTTTGTTGTTATTTCTAGATTTCACTTAATTTTTGCAAATTTTTCTGGAATTTTTGCAAAATTTACTGGAATTTTTGCAAAATTTACTGGAATTTTTGCAAAATCTTGAATTTTACGATTTCAAAAATTAATTTTTTTTGGATATTTTATAAGTTTCTCTTCAATATTTATTTTACAAATTTCTCTTCAATAAACTGCAAAATCTTTGATATTTTGAAAATATTTCTTGAAATTTTGCAAATCTCTTAAATTTTTGCAAAAATTGAATTTTTGAAAAAAATATTTTGAATTTTGCAATTCTTTTTTTTTAGTTTTTGCAATTCTTTTTTTTAATTTTTACAAATTTCTCTGGAATTTTTGCAAAATCTTGAATTTTTGCAAAATTTTCTTGAGATTTTGCAAATGTCTTTTAAATTTTTGCAAAATCTTGAATCTTTGAAAAATTATTGAATTTTGCATTTTTTTCAATTCTTGCAAAATTTTTTGGAATTACTGCAAAATATCTTGAATTTTCCTTAACTTTTACACTTTTCAAAACTTTTTTCTCAAAATCTTAACAAACCTCTACTTTGGGCGCGTTATAGACGCCATAGGCGCCAAAACTCCTACTTACCCAACCCACCACTGCTTGTTATTTTTTTAATCTACTGTTATAGTAACCACCTGTGACTGTAAAAGGTTTGATTACACTTTTACAGAGACTCTCCGGGTTTCGTAGATGAAAGTCAGTTGATAGAAGAAAAGAATTACCTCTTTCCCGCGCGCAACCGCAGCGACAGCTGATTGCTTGACCCCGCAGCTGTTCCTTTTCCCGTGCTTACCTTTCAGGTAATTCTTATTGGCCATAATTTAACGCAAGGCGAGGAAAGGAAAGGCAGGTTATGACTTGGATAAATTTCTTTTCTGGTTTTATTGAAGACCGGAAGGCCCGAAGAGCGCGCACAACTATTTTTGTTGTTTTATTTATTTAGAAAGTTGTAGTAAAACGTTGATTGTTTTGTTTGTGGTGGAGAGAGGAAGGAAGGAGGTTGGTGGGGAAAAAAGTTTGGAGATTATGTGGTGAATGAATTAAGGTGGTTTTTTGTTGGTGGTATACTCGGTATTTGCATAATCTGTGCGGGAAATGGAGGGGTTTAGGTTCACAACGGCAAGAATCTATTCTTGACAGTGAGAGAGAAATGTGAAGATGGATTTTGCTGAATTTTCTATTGGTGTTTGTTGGATTGTGTGGTTTTTTAAAAAAGAAAATGTCTATGGAAATTTTTTTTTTTTATTAATTCTGGGGCTTTGTTGAATTTTTTGAATTTTTATACTCAAAGGTAGGGGATTGTGGTTTTAAGATCTGTTGGATTTCTAATTTCTGGGGACAGAATAATTCAATTTTTTTTTTTTTTTTTTGTAGTTTAAATTACAAAATTTATGGTTAAATTTAAAAATATGATCTTCTAAATTAGTTTTGTGTATGAATGTGGATTATAATTTTCTGATATTTTCTGATATTTTTTGAGAATTGCTTAAGAATTGCTTAGTACTCCAACTATATTTAAACTATAATTTAGTAATGACTTGTTTACAAAACTTTTACTATCACTTTATAAAATTTTACAGGATTTTTACTAAGTTTTTTTGAATAATTTACTATCACTTTATAGTATTTTTACTATATTTTACAGTAATTTTGCATTTTACATCAATTTTACTAAATTTTACAACAATTTTACAAAATTTTACAACAATTTTACTAAATTTTACAACAATTTTACTAAATTTTACAACAAGTTTACTAAATTTTACAACAATTTTACTAAATTTTACTACAATTTTACTAAATTTTACAACAATTTTACTAAATTTTACAACAATTTTACTAAATTTTACAACAAGTTTACTAAATTTTACAACAATTTTACTAAATTTTACTAAATTTTACAACAATTTTACTAAATTTTACAACAATTTTACTAAATTTTACAATAATTTTACTAAAATTTACAATAATTTTACTAAAATTTACAATAATTTTACTAAATTTTGCAGTAATTTTACCATACTACCATAAAAAAATTTAGTTTTTCATTTTTCCCATATAATACTGTAATAGTCGATTTAGTTTTACTAAATTGATACAATTGAATTACAAAACTACAGTTTAATCTTTTAGTCAAAACATTTATCATTCATTCAGTTCACTTCCTATCATGTACAAACAAAAAAAGCTTCGTGTTGACTGTTGTAAGCATCTACTTTATTATTTATACACTTTTTGCTTTTAAAAAAAAATCCTTAAACTCTCACATCTTGTTCACTTAAAGAGACGACCATCATAACCTTTAAAACCAACAAATTCCACCAGTATTGCCGTGAAGCCAGCATTCTTCATTGCACGTTTAGCAGGAAAGCACCGGGGCAGCATTACGTTTCACACAGCTGCACTTCAAACAAACCCAAAACATTACTTCCGGTTTAATTATAAACAAAAACTTTTTCGGACCCAAACTTTTAACTTCCACTTAAACCGGAACTCCCATTCAATCCCACAATTTCAGCTCTCAAACACAAAATCATTAAATTCAAAAAAAAAAAAAAAAACTTTTTTATTTTATTTTTCAAATGAAATAATAAAATTGTTTTTAAACATAAAAAATCATTTATGTGTGTAACCAGTGTTAGCACACTTAAAAAAATTGCTTTTTCCATTCATTTAGTGGTCTAGTCTTTTACAGTCGTGTTATGGTGTGCACTAAAAGCTTGAGTGTTTAAGTACTGACCAGGCTGGTTAATTAAGCCTTTTTAAGCCTAACGTTGCGAGCACTTTCAAAATAATTGAAATTTCCTTTGTGTGAGTCACGTTGATTAGTCGTAAAATCATTTCTTGGTTAATATACTGTCTAATTGAAGTAA
The DNA here is from genome assembly GCA_034700445.1 of Stenotaenia linearis. Taxonomy (NCBI): domain Eukaryota; kingdom Metazoa; phylum Arthropoda; class Chilopoda; order Geophilomorpha; family Geophilidae; genus Stenotaenia; species Stenotaenia linearis. Next base: position 4,064 of record JAQIXT010002201.1, on the reverse strand, counting down.
TAAGCATTAAGAGGAATTTGGATCAGTTCAACGAACAGTGAAAGTTAAATTGGATAAAAGAGAGTAAGTTAGTAGCTCTCGGGCTAAAATTCGATGACTAAGTGAGAAATAGTGACTGCACATGACCAGCTGTTGTTCGTTGATGATATTGCTATGCAGTCATGTTCAGTTTGAATTAGTCATTTCAGTCGCTTAAGCCGCAGAAGTTCGTTTTGGCAGTTTTTCAGATTTGGTAGTTTAGTGTTATGGTAGTTTTTACTTAATGAGATTTTTGGGCTTAATGAGCAGTTTTTTATTTTTTTGTCAGTTTAAATTGTAATTATGTTGTTTTTGCCAATTTGTTATTTTTTATGTACATATTTAGAATATTTTTTTTTATAGATTTTTTTGTTTTGGAAGTTTATATTTGAGGAATTTTGACATTGGCAGTTTTATATTTAAGTTTTTGCCAATTTTTTATGAGTATTTGAGGTTTTTTTGAAACTTTAACACTTTTACAGTTGTGATTTTTTTGTCAGTTTACATTTAGGTTTTTTAATACTTTTTGGCAGTTTTTATGTTTAAGTTTTCTCATATTTTTTTGACAGTTCAAGTATTTTGACAATTTAATATTTGAGGATTTTGACAGTTTACTTTAAAGTTTTGAGTTTTGACATATTTTTATTTCATTTATATATTCATTTTGTCTGTACACCCTTTCCTATGACACATAAAGACATTTAAATGAAGTCCCTAAACTGGAACTTTAATACCATCAAATCCCTTCAAAGGTATTCAAAGAAAACCCCTCTGCACATTGACTTCCCAGCACACTATAAAAGTTTAAAAATCATTTTTCACTACACACAAAATCCAATTTTCACTCATGGAAATAAGATTACTTTGATTTTAAGGGAACCACAGTAATTACTTTACCACAAACAGCACTCAGATCAAAACCCTCAAGGTAGAGAGGTCTTACCCAATCTTTTATCCCACCTTTTACAAGCAAACACAAGTGGTCTGTACACATGAAATTTACCTTTCATTTCATTTTGAAAGAAAATAGAAATGGTCAAGCAAACTTGGCTTATTGACAAAAGAAAATGAATTTCTCTTTTTCAAATAAAACTTAATCTTATAAATTGCTTTTTTTCTCTGCAAGAAACAATAAATTAAATACTTTAAAAAATACTCCAATGATTTAGTGAGATCAAATGAAACAGAAAAAAACTATTTATTTTGCTATAAGTCAAGAACAAAGTTACAAATGAGAGATCTGAGTCATTTTCTTCCTTATATAAACTTTGCTGGTAAATATCTGCTGCTTTAAGCTTATTCAAATTAAACCTTAGCTTTATCTTTTAAACTTTTGTTACTCAAACAAAACAAGAGGCTTTCTGTTGCCAAATAAAATTAAAAGTGTATTAATGCTCACACTATTTGGGAAGCCATATTTATCTTTCAGTACAAGAAAGAAAACATCATGAAATTTGCACATGTTAAATAATAAAACAAAACTTCTACTAACTCAAACAAAAGCAAGCCTCATTAAACACCACAAGATAAGAGAAAAAATCAAATTAAAACTAAATAAAATCATCTCTTTAATTCAACAGGCCTAATAGTGCTTGTGTTGGAAGATAGAGGGTGTTTCAGTAAGAAGTTGCAAGAATTTTCTTTGTTAATTTTTAAATTGTGGATTTTGCTTGTGGTGGAAAGAGTGAGGAGGTGATGCTGAATCTAGAATTGACATTAAAGTTTAAGTAAATTTTCACACATGTTACTCTTAACCTTGTAGCAATGCATTGTAGCTTAAGAAATGGAATTACAAAGTTGAAGAGTATCATCTGATTAGTCAAGGATGATAATCAATGTATGATTTTTCAAGCATATTCTCATAAGGAAACAGGATGTTATTTGGTAGGAAAGTGAAGTATGGCAGAAAGAGTTGCAATTATGTTTGGTTAGTTTGTTATTGTTGATGTTTAGATTTAGTTTAATTTGTTTGACAAGAGATGAAGTTAATTGACTTTAACCCTAGTTTAATTTCTTGTTAAGTCTTTTAGCATGAGGTTGAAGGTGTTTTTCTGTTGTTGCTTGTGTTGTAACTTGGTGAGAAGTTTAAGCTATTCCTATTGTTTTCTTTGTTGTTTCTTAGCTCTTGGAGAATAAAGAGCTTCTTTTCTTCTTTCTTTCTTTTTCTTATTCTCTTTCTGTCACTAATTCTAATACTTGCTAGGTCTGACTTAGGTCTAGCTAGCTTTTCTACATTGGCATTTAGTCTCAGTCTTTCCATCTAAGCAACATGCTTGCACATTCCACCCAGGTCATATAGTCAGGAGACTATAAGCTGTCTAGAGACTGCCCTGCTGGAAAAAATCTACAGATTGACTGTAGTGTACTGGTCCATACTGAGGATTTCTTAATGATTCTCTGCAATTTACTTCAAAATTTATAGACTTTCCATTGTTTAAATTCAGAAATATAAATTCTGTACACATTTTCAATAGATTTTCTGCAAAAACTTTAAAAATTCTGTTTAATGGTTCAAAATACTGTAGATAATCAGCAGATTTTCTTAGCAGGGTATCCATTTCTAGTTCTTCTTAATGTTACATAATGATGATTTAAAACAAGAATATCCAATTCAAGTTGAAGAGAAACTAATATAATTGTTTTATTTCAGTTTTAAAATGAATTGAGCTGAATTAATCACTAAAGAAAATGATACAGGTGTTTAAGAACATTACTGATGGGCTTTCCTGCAAAACAGTGAATTTTATTTTATTTATTACAATGTCTATTGTTTAGCTTTTTTTTTACTAATAAGGCTTTTCAACTACGTAATTACATTTCTTTAATCAAAATACATTATTACAAAATTTCATGAAAGCAATGTTTTATTTATATTTTAATTAAAAGTTTGAACAAGGTATGATTTGTTTACTCTCCAAAACTACAAAGGAAAACTTTTCCTGTAAATATTTAAAGAAAAAAAATCCTAAGTAAACATTTGGCAACAAAAGTTTAAGTTATTTAAAGAGATTTCTCTTGTTAAAGGAGAGTAAAAGGAGAAAAGTATTAGAGCATGATGTAATAAAATAGTTTTATTGATGTGTTTCAATAGTCATGACAGTTGGTGCCAATTGTGTGGGTGGATTTAGTGAAAGAGACCTTTGACTTGTTTGAATTGGTGTTCCCCTTGTAGTAAAATCCCTTTTTCCTTTTTCTAGAATCAAACTATTGGTGAAAAGATTTAGCTTGGCAAATCTGACATCTCTTGGGAAAAGTTGTTATCTTAGGAAATTCGGGCAAACTTTGATTCTCAACATGTAATTCCATCTAAATGCAAAATAGCAAAAGAACATGGATTCCTCATTAATTCACAAACCTAAAGACCACAGATAATTCTCAAGACTACAAGTTGTGTCTTGAAAAAAAATTAAGTAAATTGCTGCTTTCGGGTTTTTAAAAAAGCTTAATGGGTTTCTTTTTTCTTTTGCTAAATATTAAATTGTTTTTTATGTGCATGAAAGTAAATTTTCTTGCTGTACATGGCAGCAAGTTGTTGTTGTTTTTCTCAAACTTGTTCTTGTTTTCTTGTTGTGCTGATAAATGGATAAATATTTTTTCTTTTTGAATATTTTATGTAGGTTGATGTAATCATCATTAATTTTGTTTTGCTAAGAAAAACAAAAGGATGTTTTGATTTTGTATGAAAACTGATAAATGCTGATTGCAAACAGATGTTGCACTCTTTGCTGTTGCTAGGTTGAGTTGATATTTTGAAGGTTTATTGTTGCTTTTAATTGTTGCAATTTGTTGTTACTGCATATGCACTGGGAATTTATGTAATTTTGCTGGCAGCTGCATCAGTTTTATCCAATTTGCCACAATGTTAGGGGGAGGTTCTGTAGCTCAACATGATACAAATCTAAAAATTCCACAAATACATTTGAAATCTAAAATTAAAAAGAATATCTGTACAATCCAAAGCCTTTGAGTAGTAAGAACAAAAATCAGATAAATAAAACCAAAGATTATAAAAACACAAGTTATTGAAATAAAGAAACCCCTGACTG
>JAQIXT010002200.1:0-11779 GCA_034700445.1 Stenotaenia linearis | reverse complement strand
ATAAACGAGATGACCGGCATGTAGGTTTGGTCGAAATCTACACCCGGTCGTTGAGAAAAGCCTTGAGCGACTAATCTCGCTCTATGTCGAACAACTTTTCCTGTTGCGTCTCTTTTCCGTACAAAGACCCAACGGTGTCCCAATAATTTCTTGTTAATTGGCTTCTCGACTTCTTTAAATACACCGCGTTCTTTGAGTGTATTGACTTCATCTTGCATTGCAGCATTCCAGTCGGCCTTGTCACGACTGGACATCGCTTCTTCGTAATTTGTCGGATTTCCGGTCTCTACGTTACAATATTCCATATTTTCAAAAAGCGCTCTATATGTGCAATTAGTCGTATTGGAATCTCCATCATCTTCATTATCTTCAACTTCAGTCTTGTCGTCTTCTGATAGGTAACGCATTGCCTCTTCTAATCCAGGTGATATAGGTGATAGGACTTCTTTTGTAAACGATTGTCCCATTGTGGTATCCTCCAATAAAATTGTATCCGGTATTTCTGGTTCTTCTGGTATATATTCCAACTCTTGAACTTCTTCTGAGGTATCGGGTTCTTCCTCAGATGATTCAGGAGTTCCACCCATTTCCACCGGTCCCTGGTATTTATTCCTTGCTGAATAATCAATATTTTCCATTGCATATGGTATTCGGCGTTGCGTACAATATTCTATTAGTTTGTGTGGAGTCAACAATCGAACTCCTCCATGAAGATAATTGACCATCATCCTTGGTCCCCTCTTATACAGCTCTCTCGTCCACTCAGAAGACCTTATATTCTTATGTCTTGATTGAAATCTGGTTCTCTTTAGTTGTAATCGCGGTACATCAGTATGTAGACGCGATACTTTGACTCTGTCTCCACTTCCGGTTGGCCAATCTTCATCACTATTTCCTGGTGATAATGGTTGGCTTCTTTTGATTGCGCCAGAACGAAAACGTGTTCTTCTTCCAATCGGACTGTCGTCTGTAATCTGCGGTCCAGGCAATATTTTGAATACAATAATTTGAATATACAATAATAATATATGGCAATACATTGAAATATCAACAAGAAGAAACAATGTTACAATTGTGGGGAGATGGGACACATTGCGATGAAATGTAAAAATCAGAAGAAGGAAGAAAGTTTTAGTTTTCGTGGTCGAGGACGAAGTCAAAGTCATGGACGGGGTTGCGGAACAAAAAGAAGCGAAAGAGAGAACACTGTGTATGTAAAAGAAGAAAATTTTTTAAAAATGATAGTCATCGACTGTCTTTAATAATACTGTAATCGACGGTGATTTCCAAATATGGCTGCAGGAGAAAGTGAACGAAACGCGGCAGACGAAAAACGCGTTTGACGATGATTTTTGCGGGATCGAGAAGGGCCGAAAGCGGCATGGAGATTTTGACGACCGTCGAATTTGCGCGGTGCAAGGCAGTGAAGCATCAGGCAGCGAAATCGTCATAAAACCGCTAGAAAGGATTGAATTGGCCGAATCACTCGATAATGAAGAAATTGATTGGATTATAGATGATGATGAAGAAGAAGAAAATTTTATCATTAACCAGAAGTTTTGCAAGAAAATGCGGAAAACGGAAGTTGTGACAGAAGGAAATTTTATTCAGACAATCTGTGAAGCCAATGAGATCAGAATCAGTAATGCAGGGGAGATGCGAAGTTCGGAAATCATGGAATTCAACGTGAACAAGACAAAGGAACTGGAAGATGAAACAGAAAAGATGTGAAAAATGGAAAGCGCTGAAAACAACGCGATCGAGAGGGCAGAACCAGAAATTGCAAAGCAAGTCGAAATCAAGGAAATTATTGTGATTACCAAACTGGAAGTGATGGAAAACCAAACAAGATCAAAAATGTGGAAATTAGCGAAAATACAAAACCGGAAGTGATCGAAAATATGATAATCACCGAAATTATGAAACCGGAAGTGATCAAAAATGTGGATATTAGCGAAAATACAAAACCGGAAGTGATCGAAAATATGAAAATCACCGAAATTAGAGAACCGGAAGTGGTCGGAAACGCGGAAATTGCCGAAATTGGAGAACTGGAAGTGGTCAGAAACGCGGAAATTGCCAAAATTAGAGAACCGGAAGTGGTAGGAAATGCGGAAATTGCCAAAATTGTAGAACCGGAAGTAGTCGGAAATGCGGAAATTGCTGAAATTGGAGAACCGGAAGTGGTCGGAGACGTGACATATGAATTCGGAAACACAGAAATTGTAAAGATTGGGGAAACGAAAGTTGTGAACGTTTACAGACCAGAAGTAGTCGAGAATGGCCCAGAAGGAGTCGAAAACGAAGAAATCTCTGTGATTGACCATACCGGAAGAAGTGGGAAGAAGAAACGATTGAAAAATTCGAATCGTGCATTTATTTCATTAAGAAGAAAATTCAAAATGAAAGATATTTAGCTTTGAACGTGTTTCCATCGAGAGATGTTTGTTAATGTTTTTTGGGAGTTTTTTGTTGTTGTAGAATCGAAGATCATGAACACCTTGAAACATTTTAATTTACTTTAATTAATTGATTATCTCGATGTTAGTTTTTAAGATTTTTGTAATTTTTTATTAATAAGAGTGTTGTTGAAATTTTTGTAAGCCATGACCCAAAGTAGGGGAGATTTGTTAGGGATACTTTGCGCCTTGGTTTGGTTTTGGTCACGTGACGATAGGTGGCGCTTTGAGGGGGTACGACCACGCTTGCCTATTGTTGCGAGATCACTTGACAACCACATGTAGTAGCGATAAGACTTATTGAATTAAAACGGAATCTACAACAGATACGAGGAGAACCACGCGGTACGATGATTACAAATTTTTCTTGCAATTATATTTTTGGATTTAAACGTTATTAATGCGAAGTCGACAAAATGGCGGACAAATCAAACAATGCTAGAAATTTGATCTAGATGCCTGTTCTCAATGGATCTAATTACATAGTATGGTCCAATGTTATGGTGAAGCCTCTTGCGCTCTGCAGCGCTGGGAAGCCACAACTGGCTCAGATTGCCGAAATATCATCCGAATGGGTTTTTATGGCCAGTTCAACGAAAGAAGAAGATTCCGAATGGCTTGTGGATTTCAGAGCAACGAGCCACGTAACTAATCAGAGGGACATCGTCAAAAATTTCATGAAATACGAAACCGAGATTGGGGCTGCCTAACAAAATGAGTCGTTAGAAAGTGAAGGATATGGTGATGTAAAAATCATTACGGAAAATCAAGAAGTTGATATTGTGATCAGAAACGTTTTATTTGTCAAGAATATCCAGTCGAACATATTCAGTGTGTCCGAAAATTGTGGTTGGCGAGTCATTTTTGACATTGAAAAAGTCGAAAACACGAATAATGGAGTCATTATCTTTGGAGTTCGGATTGATAATGCGTACATTGTTCGAACAGTTGGAAGAGACGTTAAGAAATTGTTTATTACAAAAGTTACTGAAAAATTATGTCACGAACGATTCGGCCATACGAATTACGAATGGTTGCGTAAAATAAATAGAGGCGATTTCGTCCGAGGAATGGATTATAGTGGGACTTGCGATGACAAGTGCGAAAGCTGTATTAAAGGGAAAATCACCCAAAAACCACATAATTCAACAGAAGGATTTCAATCGAGTTTGCCATATAAAATGTTGCTCTGCGATCTCATCGGACCAATTAAGCCCGCAACAGAAGTAGGTGCGAATTATGTTTTAACAATTGTAGATGATTTTCGATAAAATCATTTGTGCGTTTCTTCGGAAGTAAAAGTGAGTAAAAGTGAAAATCGAATTGGTCAATTTAATCACTATGTTGAATCGTGGGAATAAGATCGTTAAAAGATTATGGAGTGATAATGGCGGTGAATTTGTAGACGGAGAATTACAAGAATCGAATCAAAAAATTGGGATCAAAGATCAGTTTACCACTGCTATACTCCGCAAAGCAACGGCGTTGCGGAACGTATTTGCCGTACAATTTTGGAAAGTGTGCGTACTATGGTGATTGACATGCAAATGATACGTAAAAGAACCGGAGTTGGAGGAAGAGGAAGATTACACGCTTATTGATTGTTCTATGATGATGTGGAAGTCGGAAATGAGGAAATTACCGAAATTCAAGAAAAGGAAGTTGCAATTGAACCAGAAATTGTCAAAAATGTTGAAGCGGAAGTCGATAATGTTCAACCGGAAATTCAAGTAGAAAGCGTTGAAAATGGTCCAGAAATGATCAAAAACGGTGCGAATGTTGAAGTTGTTGTACCGGAAGTTGAGAATCGGACAAGAGGACGTAAACCGGGATCGACAACAGAAGCTGTTCAAGCTCGAAATAGACAGTTGCGTGAAGAGAACGAATGAACGTTGTTAGAACTAGGCGTGAGACGATCGGATCAAAACAAAAACCCCGAAAGAGCACTTTATTTGAAGGACGATCCAGAACCAAGAAACTTCACATAGGCGCAGAAGAATTCAGATTGGAAACATTGGAAGGAGGCGATGAAAGATGAAAATAATCAATGAATACACATGGCGTTTGGGAGTTGACGAAGTTACTGAATGATCGACGTGCAATTAAATCCAAATGGATTTTAAAATCCATTTAGGCCCAAAGTTAGGCCCAATGGATTAGTGGAGCGATTCAAACCCAGATTAATTGCTTTGGGATGTTCTCAAATACCCTACAAGGATTATAATGAGTCTTTTTCTCCTGTTATGAGAAGCGAAACACTTAGAATTTTCATTGAATGCGGTGCAACACAATTGTTTCATGAAACAATACGACGTAGCGACGGCTTTTTTGCATGGAACTTCGAAGAAGAGATCTTCATGCAACAACCGCTAGGGATTTGAAGAGAAGAAAGCATTTGTTTGTAAGTTGAAAAAATCACTATATGAGCTCAAGCAGGCCAGTAGATGCAGGTATAAAAAATTTAAAGAAATTTTGCTCGAAAACGAATTTTAAGAATCTCCATCAGACCCATGCTTCTTTTTTAAGAATGTGAGCGATAATCATTTATTCATGAGAGTTTATATTGACGATGTAATATCGATTACAAACAATGCGAAATTTGAATTGAGAGAAATTGCCAAATTACAAAAAGAGATCGATTTGAAGGATTTGGTCGAAATTAAAAATTATTAGGGCTGGAATTCGAAAAATTCAAACGTGGAATGAAAATTCTCCAAATGGGGTACATCAAAAAATTGTTGAAATTTCATGGATTAGAAACGTCTAATTCGTGCCCCACCCCCTTAGACCCGAATCAGAATCTCAACAATACAGAGGGATGCACTGACATTGACTCGACAGAATACCAATGTGCCATCGGGCAATTGATGTACCTCAGTACGAATACCCATCCGGCCATAAGTCACGTGGTCAGTGCGCTTTCTCAGTTCAATCGAGAACCGAAAACTCTACACCGAAATGCAGTGAAAAGGGTTTTTCAGTATTTGCGTGGGACGAAGAATTACAGATTGACGTTTAATTTCGATAAAGAAGGTTTGATTGGATTCTCCGATGCTGGGTGGAACCAGTCACAAGATGCAAAATTATTCGCTGGGTTTATCGTATTAAATGGCAGAAACGTACTTAACACTGTAAAAAAATATTAAATTTACAAATTTCAAGCCAATGTAATGTCAATGTGAAAGTTAACTTTACATTAAATTTTCTTGCTGTAAAGATACCCTTTACATCAAAATGCCAATTTTAATGTAAAGGGTATGTTTACAAGAAAAGTCACTGCCAATGTAAAAGTCAATTGACTTTTCATTGGCTTGAAATTTATAAACTTAATTTTTTTTGTAGTATAACTGGAAGACGAACAAACAAAGCAGAGTTGCGAGTTCGACAAGTAGCGGAATTAACGATTTTATCTGAATTTATTAAAGAAATGTAATGGACGAAAGAAGTATACGAGGATCTTGGAATTAAAATTGAAGGTTAAGTTCCTCTATGAACGGATAGTATGAACGTTTTGCAAAGAGTGTCAGGAGGGATCACGAGATTGAAAAGATCAAAATATTTAAATTGAGCGTTTTATTTTGTTAAAGAAGCGATCGAGCGCGATAATTTGGATTTACAACATGTCCGATCAGAGGACATGATTGCGGATTTTCTTACGAAGGCATTAAGTGCGAATAAGGCGGAGAACAACTTGAAACATTTTAATTTACCTATTAAGTTAAAATTTATTTTCATGTTTGATTAGAGTTTTTATGTAGTTTTGTGATTATTTTTGATAATGACAGAAAGTAAGGTGGCTCTGTTGCGTACTTTACGTCATTATGCAAATTATTGTGATTAGTTGAATATTATAAGGTCACATGATACAGACCATCGTTTGCCTAAGTATATAAGGGACGAGATTTGTATCAGTTGACCACTTGCGATTTATGTATTCGAGGAAGGAGGAGTTTGATTAAAATATTTTAAAACAAAAGTCCGTTTATTTCCATATATCTACAATAAATAGGCCAACTGTTGTACTCATACAATTACTACACTTGAGTAAATTATTTACAAAATTTGTTATCTGAAGATTAATGGTACTTTGGTACTATAAAAGAGAGGATTTAAAATCCACTACCTCTCTGTAGTTACTCTTGGGAAAAGCCAGCGGTCTGTATCGCAGTCGATACAGCTGAAAGGGAACTCTAGTATTTCAAATTGGAATCTTGGGAATTGGAATATCTTTCAATTTTACGCCACTTTTTCATTCTTTTGTTTCTTTTCCATGATGTGACTGTTGGTTGTCAGTAACATGCCAAATGGATAGAGAAATGACTTCAATTTATCAACAATTCTATTAATTTTCTTTTCAATAACAATGGCTGACTCACAGTTCAGTAACCAGTAGAAAGTAATCAAATATTTGGTAAATTCTGCTTTGCAATGAAAGGAAGAACTGATATCGACAAGTAAGAAAGTGATATTGCTGTACACTCTGTAAGCGTCAGATGTTCAATACTCAATATTGCTTTAACTATAAACATTTTATCAAAGTTGATATTTCAGTGTTTCGGTTTACTAATTCCTGGATATTTTCCATTTTCCAATTGCACTTTCCAAAATTTATTTTCTGTGGTTTTATGGCTGTAGTTTATTTCTTGGTTTATGGTCAATAAACTTTTCATTTCTTACTTGAAGTGGACAAATAACTTTTTTTCTTCTATGAAATTACTTTTATCTGAAAACCAATACCTTTTTCTGCTTTTATTTTTGTTTAAATTGATAGTTACAAAGCATTTTACATGCCGTCTTGCACCACAACAGTCTATGCTGATAACAGTCTGTCATATTCTATACAAGGTTTTCATTTGAGTCAGTATAGAAAAGAAAGAAATAATGATAAAATCAATTAAAATGTAAATATTTTGCCACCAGATGGCACAAACAGGCATGTTTTGATGGAATTTGGAAGTTGGTGATTTGAAGTTAATGTTGTACATTGCAATGATAGCTTTGCAAAGATGGCTTTCATACTTAAGCAACAGCTGAACATAACATTAATTTTTTTTCAGATCCATTACAATTTCGAGCAACTTCATTCTTTCAATCAGAGCGTTCTTGATCATCCAAGTGTTTCCATAGCAACGCGTGGGCGAGTACCCAAGAGACCAACAGGTAAGATGGCAAAATCCAATCCACAATTCCACTGAAGGGATGGTAGAAAAAATAAATATAAAAAATAGAAAAAAGGAATGAATAAAATTCAACTTTTGACTTTTGTTTCTCCTTTGGGAGTTAGAATAAATATTTTAACCCAGTTCCAAGGCCATATAGAAAAGTTTATTTCAAACTTTGTGCCATCACACACCATAAAATACTGATTTATTTATGTGCTGCAATGGACTTTTCCTCTGGCCATGCAATAGTTAAATACAGGGAAAATGTGGATAGTCAAATATAAGTGGATGGTCAATTACACACTGAGAAAAATGGCACTTGAAGCAAACTATAATTTGGTTGTTTTGACTAAATATATTGTTCGTTTAAATATATTATCGTTAAAATAAACATATTATGTTTGATTCAACAATATTTGAGTCGGGATTTCTTTGAGTGCATACATGTAGCAAACTGCTTTCCAATGAGTGGATATGAAATTAACAAGTTAAAACTGGTATACTATTAAAAATATCTATAGTTTTAAATTATTTTTAAATTGCTAACTTTGTTTACCATTAATACTTCACACAGAATTTGTGAAGAATGAAATTTTGAGGATTTCAGATTTGACACAGTTTGTGAGAGATATTCATTTTTGAAAGACCATCAAATTTATTTAAATGAGAATATTATTGTTTCTTATTATTATAATTATCACACCAATCGATCCAAAAATACAGGCGATTATGATAATGCAGTTATTACTTGAGTGACTTCAATATAGTTATATGAAATGAACTACGGTATTGAAAATCAGCAAGTTAAATGCACATATCTCAGTACTAGAAAACGAAAAGTAATTTCAGCTCAGGAAATAAGTTGGAAGTAAACTTTTTTCAAATTGTACATTCAATGGAAATTGTTTGGGAAAATAAATGGCATCATTTCATGACAAGTCAATAGCAATAATACCACAAATGGAACTAAGTAGCTCTGTGTGACTGGAGAAAGGCAGTCTGTGTAGTCTATTCCAAAACAATGAAAACCAGAACATTGAAAAGGCAGGAATGTATAACGGAAAAAAATGAAATAATTTTTGCAGTGAAACTTTCTCAAACAAAGATTCAAGTGAAATTTATAAATTTATAATTGTAAACTTATTTTAAAAAAAAAACAAATGTAGGAAATTTGACAACATATCTACATTTTAAAGCAGAAAAACTATCTACTTTAATATTTTTTGACCAATTTCTTTCAGAATTTACAGTTTTTCTATCGTGTTCTGGGGACATGGAAGGCATTGCTGTATTTGGTCTCTATTTACTACTTCACAACCGTCATGGACGGGCACTTCCGGGAATGCCATTACGAATGCAGCTGAACAAAAAATGTCGTTTAAAAGGTAAGATTATTCTAACTGTAATATCAACTACTTTGTCCAAATTGCTTTAACTGACACGAAGCAAAAGTGCCTAATGAATCTGACAAGAGAAAAAATTAATATTTTGTCAATCTGTCAATTCCAGTTTTCATTTCAATCAATTGGATGAAATATCCAAGCCAGTTAAGTCCTATAATAAGTCTCAATATCTAACTGATCTGTGACAAACTGAAATAGTTTTATTTCAATGAAGTTTCAAGGCACTCAATAGACAAAAATGATATTTAGAGCTAAGAAACTCCCAAATATGATATTTAGAGCTACGAAATTCCCAAAATTCTTTGCTTAAATAATCTATGTGCATAAAGACTATACACAGAAGCATGGAGAATAATTAGGGATAATGACAATCGATGGCAAAATTAAAATTTAATATCCCAAATACAAAAACCTAAATATTTACCTTTACTGTACGTAATTTCTAATCAGTCAAACTTTTAAAAAGGAATCAGGTACAGGTAGGTGTTGTAAAAGGAACAAAATAAAGAAGCGATCGATCGTGTTTAAAGTTAAAACTGGATAAAGTTTATTGAAAAATACAATCCTTATACACTGAAACAAAGTACCATACATGTCGCGCGTCACGTGATACGCGCGACAAAGATTTCGTTCTTGTCGCGATCAAAGAATGCTCCGTCGGCAATCAAATTCAGTGGCAAATCGTCGTTCTTCTCTTGGCGCGTCTCGACACACTTATCGCGGCATTGCTTCGTCGATTTCTCGTCAAGGCATACACAGGGTTGCGTGACAGTCGATCTGTACCGTGTGGACAGTACCATCTTGATTTCTCCGCAGCTTTTGGTCGTCCGATCACGGCATATAAATTCGCATCCGTCGATGTCTCGGGTCTCGTTGGAAAAACCATCGGTGGAAATTAACGGTAAGATATCGTTAATTTGGTGAAAATCATTGTTATCATTGTCCCCACAATCCAAAGTCGGCTTGTTGGCACTCAAAAATGCCGATATGATCGATTCGTTTTTCCTGGGAATCGATGCAGTCTTTACGGCTAAAAAATAAACAATCACCATGGTCGATCGGTACGTCGTCAAAAATAAAAACGTCGGTGGAATTTGACGGTAAGGCATCTTCAATTCGGCAATAATCGTCGTTCTGGTCACTTTTGCAGTCCAAAATTGGCTCGACGGTATTTGAATCTATCGTTGTCGTCGGAAAATGGTTGATTCTGTTCTCATGGGAATCGACGCACTTTTTACGGCATTGGATCTCGTTAATTGCGTCTAAGTTAACGCAAGATTCCCTGATAATCGCGTCGTCAGCTTTTGACGGTAAAACGTCGTCGGCTCGGCGGGTCTGAGTCTCTTGATTGCGGCACATTTTTCGCAAATCTTCGTCAACTTCACAAAGTGTTTGGTCGACAATCGTTTCGATCGGAATTGACGGTAAAGTGTCCTCGGTTCGACGGGACTTGGTCTCTTGATTACGGCATGAATCCACGGAATTTGCATCGATTTTTGAATCAATTTTCGGCTTTAGTAAAACGTTTCTGGGGTCGATTTTCATCAATTCGGCCGATTTTGCAAGGGAATTAAAAGTTTGTTTTCTCTCGTAGGCGGCCATTTCGGCCTCAGTCATGCGCTGCAAATAACGAAGTTTTTTCAAACTTCTTGCCTTTTGGCTTTCTACTTTTCTTCGGTTTTGGACATGTAGTTGAAATGTGTCCTGTTTCATTACAATTGAAGCAAACAACTTCATTTTTACAGTCAGATTTGTAATGTCCTCTTTTTCCACACTGATGACATATCATAACACGCAAATCGCTGTCTCCTTGGTCATCATGTTTTTGCTCTTTCTGACCATTATCTTCCATTTTAAGTGCTTGATGGACTTTGACCAAATCTAAATCTGTTTGGAAGCGTAAAATTCACACAATTTCTCTATACTTTGTGTAGTGTTTATGGTCATTTCCTCCCTTGCTTATCTCATGGTTTTATGTTCTGTATCCTGAGATGGTACTTAGCAGATACTGTATAGTTAGGTTTTGCTGGTGACCAGAGATTACCGTATTTTTCTCTTGTATTTCTTCTTCTCATTTTGGACTGTGAATAAAGCAGGCTGTTATGTTACCTTACCTGGTTTGTTTGTGCTTTTTGGCCGCCCGCGTGGATTCAAACGTGAGTTTCAAGGAGATGAACTCACATGGTAGCAGAGGATGGTTGTCCACGTAGTTTTGCGGCAGGAATTCTTGTTTTGCTTCTCAGCGAGCGAGGGATGGCGCAGCGGGGTCAAGGCCATCGGCTGATTCGATCGGTTGCCTGGCCTTACGATTATTTTGCTTTTTTCGGAGCCAGAAGGCCGGGTTGGAACGACAGGCTGCTGATTGAGTTTTTTTTGGAACTGTCATTGCGTTTTCCGTCGTTTTTGCTGAGTTACAGCGTGTTGGAGTGCTTTGTTTACGGCCGCCGCCATCTTGGATTGTGGAGTTGTGCCCTCGCGGTTTTTCGACGTTTTGGCTCGGTTTTGGACACAAGACCAGCGGTTGGAGTGGTGTAAGTGCTTAGTTACACCCCAATACGAGTTTTTAGAGTGGTTTTACGACATATTACGTCGATAAGTCGTCGACGAATTTCTTGACGCCACGACCAACAGTTGTTTGGGAACGGGTTACTAAGACAAGGGAATCTGGAGCAACACGGGGGATGATTGATGTTTATTATGTTGCCCCTGACCAAACAGTGTGCAGGAGCAATAACGATGTGCTCAAATGGTGTCA
>JAQIXT010002199.1:0-11784 GCA_034700445.1 Stenotaenia linearis | reverse complement strand
ACTACTGTTCAAGTGGAAGAAATTGATAAAAAAGTTATGTTATTGCCCTACTGTTCACATTTTGTTGCCATTGTATTACCTCATAGAATAAGATAAATTGAACTTGAAATTGTAATTAATTGCATAAAATAAACATGTTTTCTAATGAACTTTTACTCATTTTTTAATCAAATTAATAGCAATTTCAGGTCTGTTTAGCATTAAGATGAAGCAAGAAATGAAGCAAGAAAAGGTAGGCATTTATCATTTATTTAAATTTAAATTTCTAATAAATTCTAGTAAACAATGGCTCCTGTTCACACTTGCACAGTTTGGCTTGAAATTTTCACTCCTTAATTAGCACTATACTATAACTTGCATGGATTTCGTTGATGGAATCTCAGATTGTAAATCCTGGTCCTGAATTAGTACAGAGACAACCAGTGAAAACCTCCCTTCCCGCTGCCATGTTCACCTTAACTATGACCTTGAACATGTGCTCATCAACACAGGGCACGTGACACACAATATACATTGCAATTGATAAAAGGTGGAGCCATAATAACTAAGTTTAGTTTAATTTTTGAATGTATCTACTGATTTTAGCATTTGTTTGACTTTTTTTTTGCACCGTTTTTCTGACGTTTTGACATTTTGAAAACAATTTTTTTTGTTTTTTGGATGTTGATTTGACGTTTTTTGACCTTGTTTTTGACATTGTTTTGCCATTGTTTGTGACCAAAATTTTTGGTATTTTTGACGTTAATTTTGACGTTTTTTTGACGTTAATTTTGACGTTTTTTTAACGTTAATTTTGACGTTTTTTTGACGTTAATTTTGACGTTTTTTTGACGTTTTTTAAACGATTTTTGAACTGTGCAAAACAACACAGAAATGACGTTATTTCAACGTTATTTCAACGTTATTTCAACGTTTCTTCAACGTCTCAAATGACGTCTTCAAAGACGTCGTCCAGCTGCGACTTGCACAACCATTTCTCGACGTCTAAAAAAGACGTCAAAAAGACGTTTTTTTTTTGGTTTTTTTCGACCACATTTTGCTACTTGGGATATAGGCTAGGGCAACGCCACTCCGTCCAAAAAAAACATCTTGCCGCTTGACGAAAAGCAATAAGACCACACGGAAACTTGTCAAGGCGTGCAGAGTATTTCCAAAATCGCACAGGACTCAATTGGAAACGAAATGCACCGGCAAAATAACCTAATAGTTCATATCTGAACAAAGAAACAAAAATTTTTGAATAAATTTGGATTTTTTTTATAGTCAACCAAGTTCAATAAAAAATTTTAGCCTAATTTCGCTGGAATTGTAGCCTGTTATTAGACTTTAAGTCGAATTAACTTCAAATTAGAATAAATTGATATTTCTTTTAAAAAATTTGGAAATTTCAAGACCAAAGAACCTCTGTCAGAGCACATGATAATCCGCCGTCATAACGAGAAAAAGTGTGTTATTCAAAATCAAACATCGTATAAACGTTACCAGATGACAAAAAAAAATTTTAAAAAAACCACAAAAAACTCCAGGCTTCACTTTTATTATCAAAAAAACTTAAATTCAAAAAAAATATAATTGATCATCGATCTCGTTGATAGCCTCCTCTTCGCCACGAATCGAAACATTTCGTATATTCGACCGGTTGGATAAGTCCAGATGCTTTGTCCAATAAAAAAGCATCAGGGTCTCCGTCGGCTTCTTCTCCAGACGGTGGTGTGGTCATTGGAGGATACGATGGGGTATTTCTCGGTATAAATTTTTCGACCAAATCCACGTCGGCACGAAACTTGAAATCGATATCGCATTCGCCCGCAAGCGGATTTTGAAATGGAACCGGTCCGGGACATTCATCTTTGATTACGACTTCTGGTGGATCTTTTGGTGGACCATAACAACACTGAAATTATTTTTTTTGTTATTGTATAATTGGATTAAGATTTTTTAAAATTTATTCGAGTTTTTTTTTGCGAACAATTATTTTTTTTTTTTTACTTTTTAGTGAAAGTTGTTTAAAAATCTTAAGGTTTTTATAAATTATGATAATTAAAATTGTAGTAATGCAATACACTTAATTAAATTTTCCAAGAATTTACACAAATTCAATCAATTTTCAAAAAATGAATCGAATTAGTGAATGATTCACCAAATTTACAAAAATTCATGAAATATCAATCAATTTTCACAGTAATGCACAAACATGCAAGAAATTTCAATCAATTTTGTCACTAACTTGCAAAAATTTGTAAAATTTCAATCAATTTTCAAAGTACTTACAAAAATTTATGAAATTTCATTTAATTTTCAAAATAACTCACAAAAAATTCATGAAATTTAAATCAAATTTCAAAAATAACTCACAAAAATTCATTCAATTTCATTCAATTTTCACAAACTCGTAAAATTACAATCAATTTTAACATAAATTCGTGACTTTCTAAAATACTTACTTTGATGGCATTTTGTACGACACGCGTCGCCATTGTTGGGTTTGTTATTGCCGGCGGAACGGGATTTGCACCAGCTGTTTCTCGGTCCATTTGGTGTGACATTGGATCACTTGTAGATCTTCTAGGGCCTGTCATAACCTTATTACTTGAAAATTTATACTTAGCTGTTCTTTAACTTCAAATTTTGTTTTATATTCTTCGGTTATTATTCTATATTTTTAATTCGCTTTCATTTGAACTTCACTCTTTCTAATTTTGAATTCGAAATAAAAGGAAGCCTTTTTCTTTTATGGGAGTGTAACGAAGTTACATTTACAACAGTAGCAGCATTTCATTGTAAGATCTCTATCTTACAATACAATACTGCGCGTGATAGTGCTTACTGTTTTATTATTTTCAAAAATAAATGTTTTTCATTTATTTTCCGTGTTGTAATTTTTTTCATTGTACTGTAAGTATTATTAAATTTTAATAATTTACATTAACATTTTATCAAATTAAGTCTTTTTTTAAATTTTTTTAAATATAAATTTCATTTACGTAATTCTTTAAAAGTTTCGTACAATTTCATCAAGTTATCATTAATTTCATCAAAATTTCAACAAATGTTATCAAAATTTCATTAAATTTCATCAAATGTTATATTAAATTTTATTTTATATCAAAAATTCCATGAAATGTCATCAAGAACTTTCATCAAATTTCAAAGAATTTTCATCAAATTTCATCAATTTTCATAGAATTTTCATCAAATTTCATAGAATTTTCATCAATTTTCAAAGAATTTTCATCAATTTTCATACAATTTTCATCAAACTCGATGAATCTGTATTTAAATTTCATTATATTTAATCTTATATCACCAAACTTTCATTAAAATATTAACCTTCATTAAACTTTGCTTTTTTTATTTAACTTTTTACAAACTCAATGGTAATTAAGTTCACGATATAAAAGAATAGCGCCTTTTGCGCCTACACCTAAACCACGAAAAAAGAGTGAACTGATGCTTATCATTTCGGACCAAGTTGCAAGGACGATACAGGTTGAATTGCAAGCCAAACTATGTTGTTTTCTTGAATATAAGAAGTAAATTCGTTCCGAATCTAGTGTACAACTAGAAAAAAAAGAAAAAAAATCAACATTAAGTGACTTTGTGAGTATTTTAACCGACTTGACGTAAAATTCGAGTGATGGCGCCCAGCCTCGAGATCTATCTTGAGCTAAACCGAGTAGTTCCGGTTCTCCAAGATAACTGAGCGGTATTGCCATTTCGGCTTCAATCTGGTTTAAGATAGTGTCGTAAAGTAGGTCAACTATTCCGAAAGAACCTTGAACCGCGCAACACGATGGATTTAAAAACGCTTTCTGAAATTGATTCAAATTAATTACAATTTTAAGAATTAAAAAAAAAATTTTCCCATTTCCACTTACTTGCGGGCACACAAAGGTGCAAGCCCGATCAATATAACCAACATCCAAACAGCAATATCTGCGTCTTCGTATAAATATATACTTATCATCAATTGTGTGCACAATTGCCCCTACAGCTAATGGATTTGCGAAATACGCTCCCTTATCGCAATAACAGCACAAACCCTGACCAGTCCAACACACGACATCTCGCAACATCCGGCAATTGGTTCCAATGTAATCTTTGCAGCTTGTGAAACCCAGATTCAACGATACGCATCCGCAGTTCGAGTTGACGGAATGCAAACGCAATTTGATTCTGTTGCACAGTTGGGGGTCTTTGCTCAACGCCTTACACCACGATTTCTCTATGCCACATTCTAATTCACACTGTTGTCGTCTGTCGTAACACGGACTGTTGAATATTGCATTTACGAAAGGTCGGCAAACTCCTCTGCCGTTTATTGCTAAACTTGTGATTGTAACTTCTGGTGCAATTTCTGGAACGATCATTTTTGCTTAAAATTTTAAGTTTTTGAGATTAGTTTTAAACGCCTAAATTTGGGAAATTCTTGAGTTGAAGTGACAACAATTGAAGGTTTGAATATTTGTTAATTTTTTATTGGGTTTGACATCAGATGGTGATAGGGAATGTTATTTTTTTTTTTAGACTTATGATAATGACGTATATGACATTGCTAGAAAAATGGATTCCGACTTTATGATGACTGATTTGGACTGCGTTGTAGTCAACGGCCTTACATTCACAACAGAAGAACGCGCCATGCTCCACAATTCCTTAACCCTTCTAAAAGAAGACGGCAAATTCCGCAAAGTCTACTTCTGGGGTAAAATCATCGGAGTTCAAAAAAGCTACTTCATCGCTTTCGGCTTACACAAAGACATTTTGCGACAAAGGCAAACTTTTTATTGGTAATTTACGCTTAATTAAATTTCTTAATGAAATAAAAAAAAATGTTTTATTTACAAAATAAAGCCAAGACATGAAAAAATGGAATTTGATGACTCCGCCTTCACCCAAGCACAAAAGACTGAATAAATTCGTTCAAAAACCGTTTTTAGGCGACCCAGCTCACGAAGAAGCGGTTTTAATTCCTCTTTATTCGATCAAAGCTGACGATGAGGTTGAGGAAGAGTCGAATCCGTCAGAAGAGTCGATCGATGAATTCGATGAGGAAGAAGACGACGATGAGAGAAGGAAACTTCCAAAAGGCAGAAAGTCTGTGGTTGATTCGATGGATTCAGTTGATGATTTGGATTTGGATGACATCGAGGGCGAGGTTGATGATTTCGATGAGATTTTCGATTTAGTTTATTTTGTGATTTTATTTTGTAGAAAGTTATTACCGAAGAAGAGCGTTTATCTTGTGTTGTGCATCAAATTGATCATGATACTGCCGTGGCTCCTCGAGGGGCGTACGTCAGAACGCCAGTAGGGGAAGTTTTGAATAATAGATTTTTTACAGGTATTACAATGTTTAGCGTTATTTTTTCTCATAATTTGTAGAAAGATAGGAACGATTTTAAATCTGATTCTGTGATTTTGATTTTGAAATTAATCAGCAATATTTCCTGATTTTGATTTTGAAGTAAAATCATTTTTGCTAATGATTTTGTAATTTTAAATCAAAAATTCATTTGAACATCTTTTTGACGCTAAATACCATACTGTATTCTTGTGCATTCCCAGAAACATTAATGCAATTGTGCATGAAAATTGTATTGTGCTGAAAATTTATTTCATTTAAATTGAATGAAAAATGAATTTGATTTTCAGATTTTAAATCAATTTTAAAATGATTTTCTCCATCACTGATAATAGATTTATTTTTTAATTTCCGTCAGTTTTGAAACAGCTCAGAAAGATACTTCTGGTTTAATTAGGGACTTGAAATTTAAGGTCACTAAAACTGAAGTTTATAGTTGAAGCTCACATTCAGCCAAACTTGGCCAAATTTAGCCAATTACAGCAATTTTATCTTGCTTGCAATTCAAAAAGAGCAGTTCTAAGAGATACTTTCGGTGTAGTTAGTTTTTGAAATTATAAATCCACTAAGTTTGGAGCTTGTAATTGAAACTGATAAAAGCTGCTCAAATTGCAGCAAATGACAATTTATGTGTTCATAAAAATTTCAATACTTAGTTAAACTCCTTGAAATGCAAAACCCATAACCAAACCAGAAGTACCACACAAACCCGCCTACCCAAACCTCATAAAATCACATCTTACATTCACTTATTAAGGTTTGGATTTGACCGAAGCAACTAAGCTGCACAACTACATGCACATCCGATTCCCAAAAGATGCCAACGCAAGAAAAGGTCGTTTAAACAACTCCGAACTGACGCGAACCATCGATTTTTTGGACACAATCGCAGACGACGACCCAAAGGGTTGTTGGAGTATTCAAATAGACAGCACTCGCGACGTTGCTGTACTGCGCAATCTCTGGTGGCCTGGGATGGTATTTTACCACAGAACGAGTTCTAAGGATTTTGGATTTATTTATATTGGTTTTGGTAACAAAAACACCGATTTGCCATTTATGCTGTAAATTTGGTTTTTATTAATAAAAGATACAAATTACAAAATTTATTTAATTTTTCGGTTTTGTTTTTTTACTTTCCACGAGCTTTATTGCGCTCAACTTCCTTGAGTTGTTTGACCTGTTCTCTTAGAAGTAAAACGGCGCCTTTAGCACAAGGTGCGAGTCCCTTGAAGAACATTGAGTTTTGAAGAGGAGTGTGTTTGACTTCGTCTTCGCTGGTGAAGACGACATTGCACGAGGTGTGGCAGAGTTTATGTCGACGATTCATGTAATTCCAAATTACCTTTTGGGTTGGCCAGTTAGTTCTAAGAAAATAATTATTTTGTTTAAACTATTCACTTTTTCAAAAAATTTTAAATTTTTTTTGTGTAACATTCTCACTTCACATGAAATTCAGCCGTTGGCCTATCACCCTTTGTCTTGTTAAATGCAAGTCCAAGGAACTCCACATCCTCAATACCGTCGGCTGGAATCCCAACTTCGTTAGCAATCCCACGCGTGACAGATACAAAAATCTCATGCACTAGATCCTCAGATGTCGCTTTGGCCAAATCAGATTCTCCCGGCTCTAGTGGAACTTTCTAAGTACAAGCACAAAAATTAAAATTAAATCAAAAATACCTGTAAATTAACAAAAACAACAAAAAAAACAAAATAAAACAATAAAAAAAAATAACAAAATTTAAAAAGAATTCAATAAAAATATTACAAAGTGCCCAACAAATATTATAAATACACATCATCACAACCAAAATATTTTTTTTTTAATTAAAAAAATCCTACCACAGGATCTGGGCTTCCTGAAGCTCTATCCAGCAACGGCCTCATTTCACAACACTCGCACGACCTTCTTAAAAAAATATATTTCTTCTCTTGCGTCAAGATCAGCGCCCCAACCCCGAGCCACTGCGCAAAATACGACCTCCGATCGCAATTATTCAACACCCCAAGTGTCTGCAACTGCCTCAAATCATGTGGAAACAGCAGACAATTTGTTCCCAAGTGATCTTTACAACTCGTCAGTCCTAAATGCAAATGCGTCAAACCAGACTCTTCATCTTCTTCGGCCGCATATAATCGAAACTTGAGTTTGTTCGTCAAACTCGGGTTCTTTTCCGTGTAGCAAATCCACGATTTTTCTATCAGTCGCTCTAATTTTGGAATATCTTTGCATCTATTGTTTTCCTCTCTGACGGAAGCCATTAGGTTTCCTTCTGTGAACGCGATTCCATTTTTAACGAACGGAGTTATGGTCACTTCCCTGCTAGGCGTGCAGATACTGCGAGTAGTGCAGCATGCGGGAGAAGTTGCATGGTAGGTCATTTGGTAATTCATTTTTGCGGAATTTTAAGTTATTGCTTGAAATTTAGAAAATTGGAATCGTGAGAGACGTGAAGAAGCCAGTTCAACACTGAATGTGAATTAACAATGAAATATTGGGCGCGTTTGAGCAATAAGGTTGATTATTGTTAATTTTATCAATTGATATTAGCTTGGGACTAATACCTGGACCACACATCATTGACCTGACTGGCAACTGTGTCACATGACCCAACAATAGCAGCTTGAGCTACTGTGACATCTGGTGACAAAATCAGACACTAAACCGCAGACAAAAACATGGTTGCCAGGAAACATTGCTTTACGGTGGTTGTAGTAATGAGTCCAGGTATGCTCATAAGCCACACATGCAGGGAATTACTTTCTTCAAGTTTCCTAACTTGGCACTTGCTGCAATAAAATTCTGTTCACTTCTCAGACAAAATGTTTTATGCCAAAATTCCATGTTGTTGTTGCCTGTATTCACTAGTTTCATTTGTATTAACTGCTGAAATTCCTGAAAAATCCCTCTTGTTCCATTCATGCGGTGGTATCAATTGGCTTCTCACAGTTACAAATGGCTCTGTAGTGTTGTATAATGTTCAAAATGTTCATTTGTTCTCTATTTCGAGTAGTCTGAGTTTGCACTTCCAGTTTAGATAAGTTCCTTGAATTTTTTTATCTTTAACTATATATCAGTCAATTTTAAGACTAACTAAACTGGAAGTAACATTAAATTAACTTCTAAATAAAACCAGAAGCGTTTTACGTTTTTAATCCTACTATTTCGAGTCGCTGGAAATACCATTTTAATTAGAAATTTACAACATTCTTAGTATTAACTAGGTACATATCTATATCTATCCATCCACAAAAATTAAAACTCCTAAGAAAACCAGAATTGCCATAAAAGCAACCTCGAAATACGGTAACATTATTAAGGGTTTAGGAGCTATTTTGTACACACTTAAAAATAAAGGTAAGCAAAGGTTTAAAAATGATATAGAAAGTTTGAAAGAATCAAACACGGCTGAAAATTTTCAAAAAAATGACAATTGTAGAACTTTCAAAAAGAAAAGGTAGACACTTAAATTAATCTCATCAGAAGTGCAACTAAAGTGGACTGGAAGTAGATATGCATGTAAGTCACTTTAGTCTTAAATCCCATTACTGTATTTCGAATCACTAAAAATACCTCATCCGATTGGGGTAGCAAATTTAGGGCAAAATGACCTGTTGCGAATCTGAACAAGCGCAAAAATTCGCGGTTGTTCTGATTTTTTCGCCCTTACTTAAAAATCAAAAGCGCGGGATTCCAAGTGTGATTTATTCTGTTAACGCACTAACATTCAAGCGCTCAGAAAAGGATCTCTCTCTTCTAGTAAATAGCTTAAATCAGGAAGTATTTCAAGGGTTCATTGTGCACTCAAACATAGAGTGGAAGTTTATTGTTGAGTTAGCGCCATGGTGGGGAGGTTTTTGGGAGAGAATGGTTGGGAGTGTGTGGTGCCGATTTTCATACAAATCGCCACCGTCGCCCAATTTTGTTATTTTCTCTATTTACCTGTTTTAGTTCAATAAAATCTATTGCTTCCCTAATTTCTTCACTTCTTGTTTGCTATTTTCACCTACAGGTGTGTGATGACTCATTAGTCATCACTTCTGCAGGTGTGCCCATGGGAGGAGTTTGACCTCTTTCCCATTGGCCCCTTTCAGTGGCCCTTTCACTCCCCATTGGTCGGTCCTCCGTATCCACATCCTGTCCTGGCTATCCACCAGAGTTGTATATAAAGGGTCACGACCCTTTATTCCAGGCCTTTGCCTGTTACAATTGGGATGTTTTGTTTGTTTTGTTATGTTTGGACCCGTCTTGCGACACTTATTATAGTGCCGAGAGACCCGCCAAAAGCTACAGTCTTGCTGCACCTCCTTTAAGGTGCAGAGGGACCCGCAAAAGCCATAGTCTTGTCGTACCTCCAATAGGAGGGGTCCCCGAAAGGTTTTAGCTTGTTAACCCCGTTTTTGGGTGAAGCAAGCCTCTAGAAACGAGCGAGAACGCTCAGGAAATTGTTTTCTGTCGATAGCCCTACTTTGGGAATTTCGACGGAAAACGTGAGAAATGACTGCCGCGTTCGACGCACCAAACGCGGCATCATCGTACGACGTTTCCCGTCGACCGACAATCGAGTGGGAAAAACTTCTGCGACCGTCCAGGAACCAGCTGATACATGTAAGGCCCGGCGAGGCAACGTAACAGGGCACCAGCAACCGAGGAGAGGAGTGGAGCGACCGATCTGAGAAACCTTCAAGTTCCAACCAATACCGCATATAAGGCCCGGCATGGCATCGCAGCGTGGCGACTAAGAACCCAGAAGGAACTTCAAGGAAACCATAGAAAACCCCCTAGACAACCGACCACAGCAAGGAAACAGAAACGAACCAGGAAACCGCTCAAACCGTAAGCCTAGAATAACAACCAAGAAACGACTTCAATTGTACCCAAGTGTACAATTACAACACAAACGTTTCAGTATTGTTGCGATCGCTATCGCAACAACTCCAAACCTTTTAAACCTTTGTGAGTGATTAAAAACCACTCAAATTTGCATTCTTTCCTTGGTCAATAGCTCCAAGGAAACCCATTGTAAAGGGAGCAATCCTTTTACAATGTGGTGTTGCAAATTCCTTATTTAGAACACACAGCGCTGCCCTAGGCTGTACTTAGCTGCGGCAACTCTCGCTTGGATGTAACCAAGGAAGAGAACCGTAATAGATTCGCCCGATCACGTGACGAGTCGAAGTTTGGTGAGGAAAAACTCAGCCAAGGTTCGGGACTTGGAAAACATAACTCGAACTAACAACATCACAAACTGTTGGCTCCGAGTTCCGGATCATCTTTCTTGCTGCAAACACAGTGTTGCAGTGGGATACATTTTCTTGCCACAGGTATGTTCACCTGCGGTGGGATTTCTGGATTGTTTAGGGTTAGTTAAAGGTGAGGTTCGAACGGGTTAACTCTTCGGAGTTAATCACTTCGCGCGAGTCAGCCTCCGACCTCGTGCCGGAGCATCACATCACGGTCCCCTGGGACAAAGTGTATATATAGTGTGTTAAATATTTGTATAAATTCCCCTAGATTTTAGTTGAGTTTAACAAAAGATTATTATTAAGAGAACTTATTAATAAAACTCGTATTGTGTGGGTTTGAGGGTTGAAGGGACTTGCGAGGGTTACCGCGCAATTCGGGTGAGTGAATGCCCAGGGGCATTCACACACTTAGTGCATTCTTTCGTTTTGTGTGTTCTATTTTATTTGTAGTATGTTTTATGTAGTGTTTAATTCTTTGTTTAATTCCTAAATTCTTGTTTAAACTGTGATCTAAATGTCATCAGAAATTATTAAGACCATTTTAGTAGTAATTATTATCGAATTGTTCTAGCTGTAATCATTGTTTAATTATATTGATTTTAACTGTTGTTTTCTAGTAAATCATTCCTTTATTTTAATTATAAGAGTCATTTTAAATATCATTGTTATTGTAGGCATAAATCAGTTATATTAGAATTCATTGTAAAATCTCACCAATCATTTCCCTTAATAAAGTATTCGTTATTTTACAATAAAAAGTGTATTTATTAACCATAACGCCGGCCAATTAAGGTAAGTAAATCAGGATCACGACAACAATTCATCAGTAATTTTAGTAAATAAAATAGAAATTAATTCAGGAAACTCACAAGCTTCTTTATTCAATAAAATAAAGGTAATAAGGTAAGAAATTCACAGCCACGTCAAGTGTAATGCTAAGTTCACACTTGTGTTCACACTTGACTGTAACATAACTTAAGAGAGACATGGTGCATTGTAGGATACTAAGTTCCTTAAATGCTAATTCAACTCAGAGTTGAATTAAGCCGTAACGTAAGTAGTTGATGAGCGAGCGAGCGTAGCGAGCGAGCGAAGCTCTTAATTGATGTTTTTGGCACTCTTTGAACAGAATAGGCGGTTTTCCTGTTTCGTTTAAAAATACAGTGATG
>JAQIXT010002198.1:0-11796 GCA_034700445.1 Stenotaenia linearis | reverse complement strand
GAGTGGAGAGAAATCTGATAATACCAATGGAGACAAATCCAAGGAAAACAATGCAGATAAATCTAAAGAAAACAATGCAGACAAATCTAAAGAAAACAATGGCAAGAGTGCAGACAAATCTGATAATACCAATGAAAAGAGTGGAGAGAAATCTGATAAGACCAATGGAAAGAGTGGAGAGAAATCTGATAATACCAATGTAGACAAATCCATGGAAAACAATGCAGATAAATCTAAAGAAAACAATGGCAAGAGTGGAGAGAAATCTGATAAGACCAATGAAAAGAGTGGAGAGAAATCTGATAAGACCAATGGAAAGAGTGGAGAGAAATCTGATAAGACCAACGAAAAGAGTGGAGAGAAGTCTGATAAGACCAATGGAAAGAGTGGAGAGAAATCTGATAATACCAATGGAAAGAGTGGAGAGAAATCTGATAATACCAATGGAGACAAATCCAAGGAAAACAATGGTGACAAATCTAAAGAAAACAATGGCAAGAGTGGAGAGAAATCTGATAAGACCAATGAAAAGAGTGGAGAGAAATCTGATAATACCAGTGAAAATAGCGGAAAGAAATCAAAAGATAATGGAGATAAATCTAATAAAAACAATGGCAAGAGTGGAGATAAATCCAACAATACCAATTGAAAGACTAGAGATTAATCTCCGAAAAAGAATTGAATCTAGTTAAATTAATTTACAAGTCTTAACAAATAATGGATTAAATTAAAAATTAACAATATTGTAATTTGGAATTTTTGCACATATTCTTGTTTTTCTAATCACTTATTAGTTTTTGTAACAATATAATAAACTGTATTACTGTTATCATTAATATTAAAGAATAAAATATAATGAAGTTACTGGCAAATATAATTATTATTTATTTCAAATAAAGATATTATAATCTCAATATTATTTTCATTATATATATTAATAAAATTCTTATTAATCAAATCAGTTGTCATTTTAAAATTTTAAAATTTTCTGTAGAGAGGCACCAACTTAATTTTAGCCTGTGATGTTAAAATGATTTGCTGTTGTGACTTGAGAAACTTAACTTTTATTATAATTAAATGTACTTGGGTTAATTTGTGTTAGAATCAAATGTAAATGTGCTACTTTGTGTTAGAATTAGTTTTCAGTATTTATAATTTTTTAAGTTGTTTGATAAGATTTCCTAAGTTTATGAGTTGTTTTTGTTATTTAATGGTTGTGGAAATACAATTAAAGAGTGATTTAATTGATGGTTTAAGTGTTTGTCTCAGATTTTGGCATCTAATTATCTCGTGTGTGTAGATTTTGTATGTGTTCCCACTTTTTGTAAATAAAGTTGCGTGACTGCCAGAGTACCCATGCAGCGCACAAGTGGCGGATAGTGCCACAAGCTATTGGTCCAACAGCTTTTATCACCACAGGTTCTATCAAAGCCAGCCAACAGACAGCAAAAGTGCATCACTTAGCTGGCCTATATCTGTGATTGCAGTCATTGATTGCCAGCAATATCACCATGACTATGTGCTGTGGGTACATGCTGTGGCACTGTCTCCTAGTCCACCACTTTCCTTAGAATTAAAAATGACAGGTGTAGGAAAAAGAGGGAGCCGAGAGCAGTTTGCGGAGAGTCATCTCCAGCACTATCTTGCACACTTCAACTCACGCGATGCCTGACAAATAAAATAAATACATTTTTGTTTATCTCTGTAATAAGAAGGTTAATGTATTTAAGGAGTTTAGTTCCAGGATTTATGGAAGTGTCATGGGATCTTACATATAATAAAAATACTATTTTATTTTCATGAGTTAATTTTTTCACAAAAAAAATGAAAATGTTGAAAAATTGCTTACAAGGTATACCTTGTAAGTAATGTTTTGTGTCATCATTTTCTGTGTTGTAGAAGTACTGTGTTACGCAGTGATGGTTACTGGCACTTCTTAAGCAACTAATAATATTCCCATGAGTAATTTGTGGTTATATACACATTGTAGGTGTGCATTAACAAAATGTTTTATGCAAATCTTATTAATTAAATGGAAATACTGATTTCATCGAATCTAAGAATCACAAATTGGGAGTGCATCTTAGATGGATGGATGGATAGGCACTGCTTTAAGTGCCTATCCATCCATTAAGCATCTTAGTAACATGCATCTTAGACTCAATGCACGTTACAATGGAAATTAGTGTTTCCTCACATTTTTTTAGTACTGAAAGTTAGGTGCATCTTAGAATGATGAAATACAGTAATAATCAATTAATTTTTAATTAGATCACAGGTGACCGTGAAAATCATTGAATTGACACTTTTCCACTTGATTAATTGCATAGTTCTGTTACATAAACACAAAGTCTGGACTCAAGGAAAATTCTACTTTTCCCTTTTAGCTATGTGCAAACTCTAAGTGATGACTTTATGGATAGTTTCTATTAGGTTGTCAAATTCTGGTGAGAAATTTACCAATTGACATATTTAGGACATTATGGAAAAAAAATCATCCCATACGTCACGTGATATGTTGCCTAGGCGCTCTATACCTTACACTTTAAAATGGATTTGGGAGGTGGAGTAAATGCAGCTTATTGCATCCATGTGAATCTCTTTATGATTATTTTAATTTGTTTAACATTTAATGCAAATTCTGATGCCTTCAATAAACTGCAAAATGTCGTTGTTTTTTTCTTTATTTATCAGAACACAGCATTCAGCATGCTTTTCTTCTCATGCACTGAGAAATGAAAATAGTTGTCAGATTGTGTGAATTCTAGCAGCTTATTGGTTGCTTCCTGTTACTGGCTTTTTATTGGCTGATGTCATAATTGCAGCAACAAACAGGTTTTAAATGTTTAAAGAAAAGTCATCATAAAAAACTTTTTATATAATTCTTGTTTTTTTCTCTCAGTGTTTCATTCAATTTATTTTTAATTTTATAAGATAAGAATGAAATATCAAACTATTTTAATGAAATTTATTTTTTCTTTTATATAACTTATTTATGGTTTTCTAATGACGTTGGTTCTATTGTATGTCATTCATTCAGCAGTTTTCCTCCAGCACCTAAAGTGCAGTATTGCAGTAAAAAATATTCAAACATACACATTTTTAAAAAATAGAATTTTTCTAAGTAAGAGATACCATTTCAAAATCACATTTTTCTTCTTGTGAAGGCAGTAGAGAAGTGTAAATTTACACAAGTGTGCATCCATAGTTCAATGTATTCACTTCGATGATCCTTTTATTGCATTTCAAGTTCATTTTCTTGATTTATTCAAGTAAGAAAGCAATGAATATCCAGTTATGAATAATAGAAGGAAATTTCCTGAACTTGTTTATCAATTTCTCTCTTTTGTGTGATTTTGACAGATTTAGAGCTTTTCTCTGCAACCTTTAGAATCAGTTGACACCAGCCAATTTTCCAGATTGTTATGTAAAATACTTCCACATGTGCAAACTTTATATTTTAATTTATAATTTTAATATGTGCATAATCCAAATTAAGTTCAATAAGTTTTATAAATTTATTGAAATTCAGTTAAGATGACATTATCCGTGAAATTGATTACCCGTGACAGCCAATTTCCCAAACCACCACAGTAATTGGGAGTCTACTGTTCATGTATAATTCAGAAATCCAAATATTTAAATAATCTCCAAATTTTGTCAAGTAAATCACACCTGAAGTACAGGTTGTTCTTGTCCCTGAGTTACTTAAAACTACACTGATTTATTCATAGAAATGCATTTACTATGTATCTTTGTTGGAATGTCCAACAAAGGTTACTTGTGGCATTCGGAATAGCGCGTGTTTGGAATGACACATGCTAAAAGACTTAGCAAGTATGCATAAGAAGGCTTAAACTAATAACAATAGAGATAAATGAACAAAATTAATAAATAATAATTCAAGAAATTGTCCATTGATGCTTCCATTACGTGCTCGCCCACGCAATGGAATCAGATAGAGGAAGAGCAATGGATTGATCTTCCTCTAGCCGATTTGCATTGAAACACGTGAAATAAAAGTTACTTCCTGTTATATAAATTGTTGTTGTTTTTCTGCAATAAGTCCAACCTTGAAATCAAAAAAACAAGTCAATCAAGAGTTTGGTGGCTTGATTCTATTTCCTCGACAAATTGCAATAAATAGGCAAACTCACTAATGCTCAATCAGTACAAACTTGACAGTACTGTACTGTGTTCACCATGAAGTCTACAATCTCCAGCTTGCTGTTTGCTGCAGTGTTTGCACTGATCAGTGCAGACACCTACCACTACGAAGCCCACTACGAAGAGACCCACTCCCAATCCGTTTCGGTCGTATCTACCAGAAGCTACGAAGCAACCGAGAGCCACTCCCACAGCGTGTTCATCAGACCGACCAAGAATACCGGCAGACTGGCCATTTTCTCTTACTACGCCGACAAGCAAGTAACCGCCTTCTACTTCGATATGGACCGCCACGAAGCCGTCTATGTCTTGCACGGCGAAGAAAAGCGATTCTCCTACCAATTCACTGCTACAAAATGGACCCACTTCTGTTTGACCAGAAATTCCCAATCTGGTGACGTTTCTGTCTACCTCAGAGGGGAACAAATTGGAAGATTTGAGAAATTCCGTCAAGGGGAATCGGTTGCAAAAGGCGGCAACTTTGTCGTTGGGCAATATCACGAATCAGAAAATAGTTACTCGGCACAGAGTCAATACCAGGGAGGTTTGTCAGAGTTCAATACATACACAAAGGAATTGAAAGCAGAGCAAGGTAAGTTGGAGTAGTCCAGAGATTCAGACAGATTGTCTGATTGGCATTTGTCTTGTAGTAAAAAGCGTTGCAAGTTACAAGGAAATCGATGTGAAGAAAAGCGTCAGCTGGACTGAAGACTTCAGACACAGCGATGTCACAGTCAAGAAATCAACTCTTCCGGGCAGAAAATGCAGCAGTTCTTGTGACTCTAGTAGTTCTGAGTCGAAAGAATCGAAGAAAAGCGGATCGAAAGAATCTTCGTCTGAATCTAAAAAGTAATTTAGCCTTTAATTTTTATGGGCCGGTTGCACTAAACTCTAATCTAAGATTAGTGCTAGTTATCAGATTTACACAATATTTACAATTAATTATAAATATAAATGTAATCGAGTTTATTCTTTGTAAATCTCTACTGTGGCGGTTGCTCTAATTGAATTGTGGTCACGGTTTTTCTAATTCTCTGGTTATTTTGGCATTGGCTTTCTTCTGCCTTTCTTCTCTTTTGTTTCTTGGTTTCTGTTTCATTGGTTGTCCCTGACTTCATTTGGAGGTATTGACTTCCGATCTAAGGCATGATCTACTCACTCACTCATCCTGTGGTGGATGCACGAATAAGATTATTAAGGAAACAACGTTGATTGTTTTTAAATTCGCAGAAGCTGCAAGAACTTGTACGATGTGGTATTGGACGAGCAGTACAAAAGTGCTTCGCTTCGTTCGACCAAAACCGTCGACACCGATCTTAAGGAATACTCCATCGCTTCTTTCGTCAAGATATCTAAGGTCTCTCAAGATCACACCATTGTCAGTTACGGAAGTGGAGACAGCCTACTCGCAGTTTATTCGCGACAAGGAAGCATTTTCTTGACCCACGGCAAGAGAGACTACAGACTGACCCAGAAGACTGTAATCGAAGAAGACAAATGGACCCACGTAACAGTCACCAAATCATCCGCAGGAGTCGCTACACTGTACATTAACGGAAAGCGTGTAGAAGAACAAAGAAATGTTGGCGTCAATCAAGTAATTGCCCGAGGTGGATCAGTTGTTATTGGTCGAAGACAAGATCAAGAGAATACAAGACTTATTGGTCGAGTAAGCAGAACAATTGTCACTAGTCATGTCTTGGAAGAAAAAGATGGTAAGTTTTTTTTACCGATATGAGATCAGGAAAGCAGAAGACTGATTTATAAATTTCTTTCTTTAGTCCGTGAAATAAGCAAAGTTGAAAGTAACTACAAGGAAAGTCATTCGACCACAATAGTTGGCAGCAAGACCGAGTACTTTATGAGTGGGTACAGCGGTGTGACCGAGACCACGGTGGGCAAATCAGAAGAGAACCGGCATTCGCACGAGAGTGAAGTGCATGAAGTAAAAGAACCAGGCAGACAAGAATCGAATGGATGGGACTGGATTTTTGGAGGTAACGACGGTTCCAGCAGTGGATCTCATGAAAATCATGGCAGCAAGTCTCATGAAAAGCATGGCAGTGGATCTCATGAAAAGCATGGCAGCAAGTCTCATGAAAATCACGGCAGCAAGTCTCATGAAAAGCATGGATCGAAGGAAAAAAAAGGATCAAAAGAAAAACATGGATCTCATGAGAAAAAGGGTTAACTAAAGAGTTTCATCAATTATTATTATTTATTAATGTTTTGGGAATTATTTATTTTATTGGTGATGGGATTGATGATGTAATTTATTATTTCATGCATTCAATAAAATTTGTTTCTGAGCACACTTTTATGTATTTTGTTTAATAATGTTGTCACCAGATGGAACTTCTCTACATTCAATAGGAGTGGAGATTACTCAATCACAATTATAAATTCTTTTGCTTCATCTTATGAATTGGATTCAAATAAGTTATAAGGCAGATCATTTCAGTTGCTGGTATTTGGAGTGAATTAATACTTTGATTCTTTATTGAAAACAATAAGTTATTGGAAATTGATTGGACAAGATTTATGATTTCATTAGATGGCACTCAGTAAAGAACACTTCTATGGTATTTCAAATTTATATGAAATTAATCATCATGATATGAGAGCACTGCTCTTATCTTTCTGTATTTGTACAAAATTGACTTTCATTTAATGAAAGTTTGGTTAGAGATTTCACATACAGATCACTTATGACCTCATAAGTTACAAGAATGCACTAAGTAACATTTATTCTGTAGGAACTGAAAAGCCATAATTCTGTGTTTTCCATTTCTTTCTTTTGTTTTTCCTTTTAAGTTTTTTTCCATCTGTGAGATGTAGTCTCCCATTTCTGTCCATGTATCTTCTGCTCTTTCTCTTTTTTCCATTCAGTCTGTCATAGGCAGTGTGAAGGATCACAACTAACACAATTAGGCTTCCTAAACTTAGAAGCACATAACAAAGAATGTACACTATTTCTTGAGGTCTGAATAACAAGTTGTAGTAGTCAAGTGCAAATTCACTAGTCCATTCAGAACACTGAAAAAAGAAAAATATTTAATAAAAACTTAGTTAAAACAGAATCAAATGTACCTCATCCACCCACATGACTGGAAACAGCATTTCAGTGAAGTTTTTAAAAGCTCTATGACAAAATAGAGAAAATTAGCAATGCAAAATGAGATTCAAGTAATACAAACTTACACAATGTGAGTTGTGGGTTTAATTGCAATATTCAGTTGACCTCTTATGTGAAACCGCATTGGCACACCAAGAATCTAAACATAATGCATATTTTTGTGAAAAGGGAAAATTGTGTTACAAAATAGACTAAAGTGTGGTTTTAGAGCCGTAAATGTAACGCACATTTGTTCTTTACAACAAATTTAATTGTTTTACATTTTGTAAATCCATTTTTTTCCAATTATACTTACCGGTTCTATGTCTAGAAGACTTTTATGATGATTTTTACTTCTATTGAGTCCAATTATTGATTCATAGTAACTGTCATGACCATTATGAAAATGAGGTCCAGATGCAACTATTGGAGCACCTATTCAAATAGATTAATTAAAAAGTTTTTTATTTTCTAATATTTCATTACCTTTTAGACAAGGTGATAAATCTAAGACACCAGATTTTAGGCAAGTTCCATTCTTATTACAAAAACATTCATTCACTGATTTGGAGCTTCCGGGAAAGTAAAACCGGTATGCTTTTATCCCATGGACGTGCTGTTGTTCTTCGTATTCAAGATAAACAGACCTGAAGAATGGAATGAATTAAAATTTGTCACAAACTCAATTTAAAAACCTCAAACCTGCAAAATCCACGTGAAAATATATACAATCTATCATCCTTTGTTATAAAAGGTCCATAAGCAGATCCATCTGAGCCATTGATCATATTACAGTACTTAGAATCCCAAATATCAAGTTCACTGTCAATAATAAACAAATCAAATCAAATTTTTAGTTTAAACTCAATGTTTACCTTAAATTATTCCATTTATGAACAAGCATAAATTTCTCTGGGTATTTCTTACCAGTGAAAACTGTAAAATTTTCAATGCTTTGATTTCTCTGTCACAAAAAAATCAGTTACAACACAAAACTACAATAATATATTTATTATTACCCTATAAAATAATCCAAAGGTCCCATTTGGCATGACTGGAGTTCTAAGCTGTGAATGTTGGAACAATTTATCTTGGTAACCTTTAAACAACACTTCATCCACTGTTTTAGTAATGAATGGAGTTGCATTGTAGATTTTTAGCATCTGAGGTAAAACTATTTTTCCAAGCAAATCTAATTTCCCATCGGCTTTCATAGCTAGAATCTGAAAACACATTTTAAGACCTTTGTGGAAGGAAAAAATTAATTTTTATAATTACTGAAAAAGGAATGTTGAGAATTGTCACATTATCCATCAGGGATCCCGGAGTTTTGTCTGGCTGAAACTGATACCAGACTTTATCCTTGTAACTAACAGTATCATCTTTGTTGAACACAATATCAATTTTCTTTGTGTATTTGCTAGAATATTTCAAAATAATAACAGAAAATAATTTTTTTGAAGGATTTTGCAGTTTTTTGGTCGATTTTGTAAATTTTTCACAGATTTTCCACAGTTTTACTTCAAAATCTACAGATTTTCTGCAGTTTAATTTCAAAAAATAAATATTCTACAGATTTTCTGTAGAAAATTCCAAAAAAACTGCAAATCGGCCAAAAAACTAGATATTTTGTAGATTTTTTTCGGCTAAATTTATCGTTTTCGGTTTTTCTTAGACTTTATACCTGTATGTGTATGGTCCTATTTCTTTAAGTATCGGTTTACTCTTATTATTCACAACATCCTGAGGATTAGTCACATTAAATAAATAAATTTTGGTGAAAATTGGAACTTGAGGTTCAACCCATGTGTTGTAAAACCTCGACCCATTCTGCAGCACCAATTCCTACAAAACAAAAGCTATTTTTAATTGAGGAAAAATAAAATCTCGCATGATTCACCTCTCGTATCATTTTCCGCACGATGTTTGGAAAAATAACCGAAATTATTACTCCTGTCACAATACACAGTATCCCAACTGAAGAAGCAATCACTCGTGTATCCAATTTCATCATTGCAATGCAACTAGGAAAATCCTTTTCGAGCCTAAATCCACGTCATTTAGTTACTGTAGGAGTGAAAGTGGCCATTGTTAATAGAAGGAAATAAATTATAAAGAAACACATGTTTAT
This sequence comes from Stenotaenia linearis, assembly GCA_034700445.1. Taxonomy (NCBI): domain Eukaryota; kingdom Metazoa; phylum Arthropoda; class Chilopoda; order Geophilomorpha; family Geophilidae; genus Stenotaenia; species Stenotaenia linearis. Next base: position 2,383 of record JAQIXT010002198.1, on the reverse strand, counting down.
GATTCATACTTGCCTTATTTTCTCTTGTTTTTTGGTTTTAGGGGATCATGCATTTTAAGTTATTTAATTTTAAGAATGTGTGAAGATAACGTAATGAATTGAATAATGAAAACATGTGGTGCAATAAAAGTGTTTAATTAAATTAAAGTGAAAAATATTTTGTGTTTTTGCATGTTATTATACAAACATGTGCAGTTGTGGTTAATGGTGGATAATTATACGAGTTTGTTTGAGGAAAATGTAGTGAATTTGATTGAGTTTTAGAGGGAAATGTTAATGCGAGTTTAAGCTGTTTGATGTTGATTGATTGATAATTTTTATGAATTTGTAACTTACCTATTAATTCATTGAGTTCGGTGTATCGGATATCGAAGGTTAACGTGATTTTTTTTTTGCTTTTTAGTTGCGTTTTGGTTCACTGTCGCTACAGTCGATTTCCGGTGACAAAGTTGGAGGAGGATAACGAGGATAAACACGAAACAGCGAGTTCAGGTCAGTTTTTGTTTATTTTATTTGTTTTGTGTATTAGTTTTGAATTAATTTCAACGAAAAACGGTGTTTGAGGTTGGATTTTATTTAACTTTATTTGGTTTTATTTAAATTGATGATGAAACAAGTAGTTGGTTTGAACATCTGTTGATTATACACGTTTTGCGTTTGTATTTTTTCTCTTTTTTCACTTTGATAAATATTATTTTAAAAATTATGATTGATAAAATTAAACTTCCGATAGTCATGAGTGAGTAGCTGAAGATTAGGACTCGGTTTTGAGGTTTGAAAAGTATGTAGTATTCCTGAGCGAATTGTTCACTCCATTCGAAATGCTGAAAGAAAAGAAATCGGTTAAGATGAATGAAAAAATGTAGAGTGTTTGGTGAAAATAATTACCTCGTCGATCAACAGAATTGGGAATACAGTTTCAGTGAAATTTTTAAAAACTCTTAAGAAATATTAGCGAATTAGTGAAATACTTGTGTAAGTACAGTGGATTCGGCTTAATTGGGACAACTGGAACACTTTGTCCCAATTAAGATGCTATTCCAATAAGCAAAGTTCAATAAAGAGTTAAAAAGTTGATTTGCCATATTTTTGTGTATAACATGATTGGCAAACACTTAGATGAATTCTTGAATAAATCAAAAAAATATATTTATCAATATAAATATTTTCAAAAAATGACAAAAATACAGTTTGAATCTTATGTATTCATATTTTAGTTACCAAAGAATCTGTAGAGACTACAGTCAAGTGATTTATACCAAATGAGCAAGCAAATTTTGATTTGTATTAGTTCTTTAAGATTTGTCCCAATTAACCGGAATCCACAGTATATTGAAACAGATATACTTACGAAACATAAGTGTAGGGCTTAACAAGCATATTTATCTGACCTGTTTTCTGTACTTGTGCTAGCACACCAAGAGTCTAGGTTAAAAAAACAAATGTCATAGTTATCTCGGTTTAGGGCGTCCATAAATTGCATTATTACCAGTAGTAAACCAGTGCTATAATTATAAGTATCGCATGTGGTGAAGTAAACAGGGGGACCATGAGGAAGTAGAGAGATGGAATTAATCCTTCCTGCCCACCACCTTTGTTAAGTGCAACGAACGCAACGTATTATTTACTGGTTCGACGTCAACGAACGTTCTGTGTTGGTGTTGGTTTCTTTTGAAACCGATTACTTGATCGGTAATAGCTGCCGTGGCCTTTGTAAAAATGAGGCAGTGTGAGGACTATTGGAGCACCTACAGAATGTTTAGCAAATTTATTTCTTTTAAAAGCATTTTTTTGTACCTTTCTGGCAAACTGAGAGATCCAATGCACCTGATTTGAGGCAGGTTGTATTTGTTCCACAAAAGCATTTGTTGTCAGGTTCAGTGGTAGGTGATGCCAATGTGGTGTTTGGAATATAATAGCGAAAAGTTTTGATGCCCTAAATGTTCTGTCGGTTTTGGTATTCCAAGTAAAGTGATCTGTGGATTGCAGAGAAGTTATAGATGGTTCTAATGGTCATTAGAAATTTTCAAATTTATACTTACAAAACTCAGATAAAAATAGGTTCAGTTTGTTGTGTGGTTTGAGAAAGGGTGGGAATATAGTACTATCTGAAATTTAGAGCATTATTTTAATTGATAAATTCATTTTAAGGCTAGTTCACACTTAGCGTTTGTGCTCGGAGCATAAAACTGAGTATTATATGCACTAACTTGAAGGATAGCTAAAGATCCAGGCAGGGTATAGTTTTACTATTGAATGATTTTAAGTCCTTGTATACCGTACAGCTTCTAATTATCGCCTGTCCTCAATTCCCGCCTGATCTCTATTTACCGCCTGGTTGTCTAGGCAGTATTTGCCACAACCGCCTGTCCCCAATTACCAC
>JAQIXT010002197.1:0-11797 GCA_034700445.1 Stenotaenia linearis | reverse complement strand
TGTACACACTCAAGTTACAGTTAAGTCTTAATTTGTTAAGTTAACGTTACGTTACGTCAGGTGTGAACCTAGCATAATACAAAACTACATTTATAAAAATATTGTACATAAGAAACGATAAGTATTTTAAAAAGATTTTGTTAGGCATTGTTTCTTAAAATCAGAAGTTTCAGATAAGATGGCTGGCAACAAAATTAAACTCGCCAAAATTGTATTCGTGACAAGTTCCAAACATTGTTTTTGTTAACTTGTCAGGCAGAAATCGAGTGGACAATTTTGAATTGGTTGTCTGGTCAAATCTCTGAAATTACCAAAAATACTCCAACATCAGAGATTGGTTATGTGATAAAGAACTATACAGAAACAGTCAAAAATACTCTGAGTACATCTAGAATTATTTAGATTTTATTATTTTTCTGGATATAACAGATATCCTTGTGCTGTGTTGGTAGATTCGATTTCTTACATTAAATGCTTGAATTGATATCAAGGAATCGTTTGCTGACATTATACTCCACAAATATGATATATTCCAAAATAGTAATAAATCCCAATGTTGAACTTTACAATAATCGCTCGCGTTCAGTCCCATCCACTGAGCTATCGTGATCTTAGGTATTGTGAGAGGAATGGCGTTTCCTATACTGGGACAAATAGTAATTGCGGGAAACGTGACGGTCGAATTACGAATCAGAGAGACTTTGGTATCGATTGGCTGGGAAAAAAACATGCTGAATCTGTCGTAAATTTGATACAAACAGACGAGACAGCTTCCACAAACGATGAAAAACCACACGAAGGTGTGGAGAAATCCTTTTCTGAAATTCACAATTTGGCTAAGGCCAGGGATTGTTGCTAATAAGGCGTTTTTGTCGTCAATCGATGTGTTTGTATCTTTAAAAGTCGGGCGTTTTTTGTGTTGTTTTACGTTGCCTGGAAATTGGCAATGAAAGTTAAAGGAATTGAAGATTAAGAAATAAATTACTTTTTTTGTTTGCTGCTCTCGGTGCGAATATCTTATTTTTTGTGCGATTCAATCCGGTTTTGTGTGTGGTCTGAATTATAATTTAATTATGATAAATTGTTAAGTTAAAGGAGATTTTACTTACAGTATGTTTGATTTTTTCGAATCGGTTGGGTTCGAGCATGTTGTCAAAACGTGTGTATTCCATGGTTTCAATGGACGTTGTGCAATTTTCTTATTCATTTTTAAGAAATAATTTAATTTAAAATTGTTATTGAAAATACGCGTGAGGCAGTCACACCCCATATGATGATATGTTGTGATTTCAATAAAATAATTTCTTTACTTCTTTGTTGTTGGCGTGATGTGGTTTAATAATTTGATTTGAATAATTTATTATTTAGATATTGAAAATATCTAAATGTAAAAGTTTCAGTTCAATTTATTTTAATTAAATTACTGAATCGATAAGGTGTCTTGGGATGGATTTATTTTGCATTCTAAAGAAAACGAAAAAGTTTACATCTAATCGATAACGGCGTAGTGATATTCAACGTCGAATTTGACAACTCAACGTCGAATTTCACAACGCGACGTTGACTTTGACAATTCAGTGCTCAATTTATAATTTATAATTAAATGTATAAACCGGATTTCGCAATATTGTTTTAGACCATTCCGCTTTACTAATTCCATCTTGTAATGAGTCAGAAGTGACAGTGATGAGTGTGAATGCGATCGAGACCGGGAATGGCAAAACCAATGCACTTTATTCGTCAGTTTTCTTTGCATTTCTTGGTCACTATTCGTCGTACGAAACTCATTCCGACTTTAAGAGAAAACTAAATCGATATTAAGTTATCTGAATTAAATAACTTGTAAGAATGACACCAATGAGTTCTTGAAATTAAGTTACCACGATGTAACGTTTTTATTTACGTATTCTGCTTGACAAAAGTGATGATACATTTAATTCTAATTTTATTGCGTACAGATTAATGAAATATAACCGAGTTTGTTACGATGGGATTTGACATCCAGAGACCAGTCGTGAGAGGTGTAGACAGTTGGCTAAAGTAATTAACTAAATTATTTTTTTAGACTTAGTGAAAACAATTTAACGACACCGAATTGAATAATTGATTCTATGATTTGAAATATAGCTGGGATGCATAGCCCCAAAAAAAGACCCAAATTACCCCCGACATCGCAGATGAAAGGTATAAAGGTGTAGGAATAATATTCTTCAATTGTTTCGATTATATTATCATCAAAATAGAAACTCAACGCCGATTGATGCCTGTCGGCGATCTGTTTCAAATTTATTGCGTAGAAAATTTCGTCGCAGATACGAGGACATGAGCAGTTTTTCTCATAATTGAAATTGTCACTGATTTTGACAGCAACACGGTATGCGTGCATTCCATCACGTATGTTTACACAAGGTGGTGGATCGATAAAACTCATATAAGGTAAACTAATGGAAATTTAGTTATAATTCCATGCAGTTAAAGTTTCAAAGAGAATTTTAAAACCTGCAGTTGATTTTCTGCTTCAAGACATTTTCGAGGCAATTTCTTTCACACTCTTCGGCTACTTTTCTTGTGTCGCACGGTTTTCCGGTTCGATTAAGAACTTTAAACTGGCAATCATATTTAATTTAGTTGATTTGTTTTACTGGATTTACACTTGCTTGCCAGTGGTGTTCTGCTGAAATTTTATTTACCGGTTCCGACTAGTTCTCATTAGTGATAATCTACCTCTCAAGTGAAAAAAAAATCATTTAGAAATTGTTCTATCTGAAGACAAAACAAGAAGTTACTCTTGCTTGAAGAAGTTACTCTTGCTTGAGAGTAACTTTTGGAATCCAAATTTATTACTATTTTTATTGTAAAATTAGTGTGAATGGGATTTTCATGCATAAAAAAAGTCAGTACCGGGCTTTCTAAGAACCAGAATTATTTTAGTAACCGGTTTTGTAGAAGTTGTGCGAACCCACAGCAGAACACCACTGTTGCTTTCACACTTGCAGTTGCAATTAGATGAAGTACCAAACGTACTTACTACTTATTAAACTTTGCATGCAAATGCAAGTGTGAACCCAGATTTATAATCACTTGTCTTGCAGTAATTCCAAAGATAAAGATTTGGTTGAATTCTTGTTCTTTGTATTCGAATGCAAATTTATAATTGACTAAGGCATCATTAGGGTGCAACATATACTGAAACAAAAGAAATAATTCTGTACAAATTAGGAAAATTTTTGTAAAAAATATTTTCTTTATCTTACAAGCGCCATAGCAAATGTATTGCAAATTTTTAGGAGTGGGTTGAATTGAAGAACAATTTGAAGGTCGTCCCTTTTGAATGGAAATGGATCTGCAAATATGATAGAAATTCAATTGTAATGTGTACAGGGTGTTCAACGTATCGCGAACTAGCCATCTTCTCGAAAAATAGACTAAACGGCTGATAGTGAAATATAAAGTTCAATCAATGTTTGAAAAGTTGAAATATAATTTTAAACATTGACAGATTTAGACAAAATGGCTGGTCCATGTTATGTAATATACAGGGTGAGTATAAAGTCTCGGGAAGTCAATGGGTGGCCAGGACCAGACTTTATATTCACCCTGTATAATAAAATTAAACTCACCAAAATTAAACTCATGACAAGTTCCAAACCCTGTTTTTGTTAACTTTTGAGGCTCAAATTTAGTGGCCTTTCCGTATCCGAAGGCCTGACCATATCTCTGAAAGTGCCAAAAAGTTCTTGAGAGATTCGTTATCTGATATTGAATTTCCCAAAAGCAGAAAAAGCCCACAAAATACTGCGAGGACCTCCTGAACAAAAGACATTTAGAAAACGTCTTATCCATAAGAATTCATTCTTAGGACTTTTTCTGCTAAATGGCTATTCGATTTCTTACAGTGAATGGATGAATTGATAACAAGGAACCATTTGCTGACATCAGATTCCATAGAACTGACGTGTTCCAATATAGTAACGTATCCCAATGGCTAAGTTTACAATGATCTCCCGCATTCATCCTCTGAGCTATTCTGACCTTGGGAATATGGAGAGGAATAGCATTCCCGACACTGGGACAAATAGTAATTGCAGGGAAATTGACGGTCGAATTACGAACCAGAGAGACTTTGGTATCGATTGGGCGGGAAAAAAACAAGCTGAATCGATCATAAATTTGATAAAAACAAACGAGGCAGCTGCCGCAAACGATGAAAAACCAAAGGAAAGAATAGAGAAATCCTTTTCCAGAATTTACAATTTCGTTTACACCAGGGATTATTGTTAATAAGGCGCTTTCGTTGTTAATTGACGTGTTTGTATTTTTATATTGTTTTGCGTTGCCTGGAAATTGGCAATGAAAGTTAAAAGAAATTGATAATTGTGAAATTTGTTACATTTTTTGTTTGATGCTCTCGGTGGGAATATCTTATTTTTCGGGCGATTTAATCCGATGTGTGTGATCTAAATTATATTTAATTACATTAAATTGAAAAAACAGGAAGCAGATTTACTCACACTACGTTTGACTCTTTCGAAGCGGCTGGCTTCGAGCTTGTTGCTGAACCGTGGATATTCCATGACTGTACATTTCATAATTATATTTTTAAAAATAATTAATTTCAAATTACAACTGACACACACACACTCAGGTAGAAATTCAATAAAAGTTAATCTTATAAATGCTTCCTAGTTTTGAGTTTAATAATTTATTATTTTGTTATTTAATTTTCAATTAATTTTTTTCCATTTTATTAAAAATAAAATTTTCATTGGATAAGTAATTATTCGATTGATTTTTAATCTCACTTTAAAGTTTAATGTGATCCGTGGAAACTTGCACGGATACCAAACAGAGACAGAAAAGCAGTGTCGTTAGTTAATTATATATAGATTTTTGTTAAGTTTTCTAACTTTCTTACTGATTATTGGCAACAGAGGTTGTGTAACTTTAATATTCATTTTTAAAAAGTAATTTAATTTGAAATTCTTAGTGAAATTTGGCATGATCACACATGCAGTGATTTCTATAAATTATTTTTCCTATACTGCTTTGTTGATGGCATGATGTGGTTTAATGAGTTGTGATAATAATTTATTATTTAGATATTTTCAATCAAATAAATTAAGTTACTGAATGCGTAGGGTCGATTTTATTTCGCATTTTAAAGAAAATAAGCAAAGTTACAACTAATCGATGAGTAAAGTGAAATAACATGAAAACGTTTTCACAGAAACTTTTATTTTATTTCTTGATTGTTATTATTTGCAATTACAATGTTGATAATTTAGTAAATTTTATATTTATTCTTGGTGCTAACAGTAGAATACAGTTAGGGTCTAAAATAGAGTTACATGAGTCTTGATCAAAGTGACTTGTTTAGTGTAATGTTGGCTTCTGGGAAACTCTGGTTTGAAAGAAGGTGCTTTTATATTTAATATATAAATAATACACAATGATGTTTGACCAATATCTAAACTAGATTAGAAACTTGAGAAATGATTATTACTGGTAAGTATTCATTTGTGCTTAAAATTTGAAATTTTATTTAAAATATCTTAAAAGTTCATCGACTCGAAATGATTTCGTATCCAAAGTCGAATTGCGAAAGGCAGAGTTAGGTGTATAAGTAATTAACCAAATTATTAGTGAATTTGCTGAGAACAAAACTTATGTCTTATAAATTTCGTGATAATTATAAAGTAATGAAATATAAGTTTTGTTTATAAGTTTTGCAGTTTTCAATTAAGATGTAGAAAATTTACCAATACTGACTTCAATAATTGATTCTAAGATTTTAAATATAGCTGGAATGCATAACCCCAGAAAAAGACCCAAATTGCCCCCGACATCGCAGATGAAAGGTATAAAGGTGTAGGAATAATATTCTTCAATTGTTTCGATTATATTGTCATCAAAATAGAAACTCAACGCCGATTGAGGCCTGTCAGCGATCTGTTTTAAATTTATTGCGTAGAAAATTTCGTCGCAGATACGAGGACATGAGCAGTTTTTCTCATAATTGAAATTGTCACTGATTTTGACAGCAACACGGTATGCGTGCATTCCATCACGTATGTTTACACAAGGTGGTGGATCGATAAAACTCATATAAGGTAAACTAATGGAAATTTAGTTATAATTTCATGCAGTTAAAGTTTCAAAGAGAATTTTAAAACCTGCAGTTGATTTTCTGCTTCAAGACATTTTCGAGGCAATTCCTTTCACACTCTTCGGCTACTTTTCTTGTGGTGCACAGTTTTCCGGTTCGATTAAGAACTTTAAACTGGCAATGATATTTAATTTAGTTGATTTGTTTTACTGGATTTACACTTGCTTTCCAGTGGTGTTCTGCTGAAATTTTATTTACCGGTTCCGACTAGTTCTCATTAATCTACCTCTCAAGTGAAAAAAAAATCATTTAGAAATTGTTCCATCTGAAGACAAAACAAGAAGTTACTCTTGCTTGAGAGTAACTTTTTGGAATCCAAATTTATTACTATTTTTATTGTAAAATTAGTGTGAATGGCATTTTCATGCAAAAAAAAAATCAGTACCGGGCTTTCTAAGAACCAGAATTATTTTAGTAACCGGTAGAAGTGGTGCGAACCCACAGCAGAACACCACTGTTACTTTCACACTTGCAGTTGCAATTAGATGAAGTACCAAACGTACTTACTACTTATTGAACTTTGCATGCAAACGCGAGTGTGAACCCAGATTTATAATCACTTGTCTTGCAGAAATTCCATAGATAAAGATTTGGTTGAATTCTTGTTCTTTGTATTCGAAGGCAAATTTATAATTGACTAAGGCATTATCAGGGTGCCACATATACTGAAACAAAAGAAATAATTCTGTACAAATGAGGAAAATTTTAGTAAAAACTATTTTCTTTATCTTACAAACGCCATAGAAAGGTTATTGCAAAGGTTTACGAATGGGTTGAAGTGAAGAAAAATTTGAAGGTCGTCCCTTTTGAATGGAAATGGATCTGCAAATATGATAGAAATTTAATTGTAATGTGTACAGGGTGTTCAACGGACCACGAACTAGCCATCTTTTCGAAAAATTAACTAAATGGCTGATAGTGAAATATAAACTTCAATAAATGTTTGAAAAGTTGAAATGTGATTTTAAAGTTTGACAGATTTAGAAAAAATGGCTGGTTCAAGTTATGTAAAACTAAAAACCTATATAATAATATATAATAAAATTAAACTCACCAAAATTAAACTCATGACAAGTTCCAAACCCTGTTTTTGTTAACTTTTGAACCTGAAATTGAGGGGCCTTTCCGTATTCGAAGGTGTGACCATATCTCTGAAAGTGCCAAAAAGTTCTTGAGAGATTCGTTATCTGATATTGAACTTCCTAAAAGCAGAAAAAGCCCACAAAATACTCTGAGGACCTCCTGAACATAGACATTTAGAAAACGTCTTATCCATAAGAATTCATTCCTAGGACTTTTTCTGCTAAATGGCTATTCGATTTCTTACAGTGAATGGATGAATTGTTATCAAGGAACCATTTGCTGACATTAGATTCCATATATATGACGTGTTCCCATATCGTAACATATCCCAATGGCTAATTTTACAATAATCGCTCGCATTCAATCCCATCCAGTGGCCCATTGTGGCCTTGAGAATATGGAGAGGAATAGCATTCCCGGAACTGGGACAAATAGTAATTGCAGGGAAATTGACGGTCGAATTACGAACCAGAGAGACTTTGGTATCGATTGGGCGGGAAAAAAACAAGCTGAATCGATCATAAATTTGATAAAAACAAACGAGGCAGCTGCCGCAAACGATGAAAAACCAAAGGAAAGAATAGAGAAATCCTTTTCCAGAATTTACAATTTCGTTTACACCAGGGATTGTTGTTAATAAGACGCTTTCGTTGTAAATTGACGTGTTTGTATTTTTAAGTATCGGGTGTTTTTCATGTTGTTTTGCGTTGCCTGGAAATTGGCAATGAAAATTAAAAGGAATTGACAATTAAGAAATTTGTTACATTTTCGCATTGCTGCTCTCGGTGCGAATATCTTAGTTTTTGGCCCGTTTAATCCGGGTAGATGTGTGGTCTAAATTTTAATTTAATTATCTTAAATAGAAAAGTGGAAACTAGAATTTACTTACAGTGTGTTTGATTCTCTCGAATCTGTTGGCTTCGAGCATGTTGCCAAAGCGTTGATGTTCCATGGTTTCAACAGACGTTGTGCAATTTTATTATTCATTTCTAAAGATAAATCTAATTTGAAATTCTCATTGAATGTAAGCATGAGGCGATCACGCACATGTAGAGATTTCATTAAATTAATTTTCTTAATTCTTTGTTGATACCGTGGTCTGATTTAATAATTTCAGTTGAATAATTTAATATTTAGATATTTTAATCAAATTTTTTAAATTAAATTTCTGAATGAATAGGGAGTATATGGTTGATTTTTTTTTTGCATTTCATAGGAAAATCAATGAGTAATGAGAAATAATGTGGAAAAACATTGCGCAGAAATTTTTATTTTATTGTTTAACAATTGCAGTAAGGAAAAAAAAATTTAAATTTGATTTTAATTTTGTTCATGGAGTTTCCTGGATACGCAGAATTTGGTAAAAACGATGGTCAGTTTATGTTTGTGATATTTTAATGTTGAATTACTTATTTAAATTACTTGGGTGTGTAAACAGGTAGTGAGCAGGATTTACAATAAAGTCCCATGATTCTTAATCAAAGTTACTTGCAGTTTCTGCTGCTATTTTTCTTCTTATCGATAGTCTCTTCTGAGTTGCATTGAAAGTTCGGTAGTGATGACGTCATAGTAAGAGTAATAATAATTTCTTATTGATTTCTATCGAATTTTGAACGAGGTTTATAGGCCTAAGTTGCGCGCCAAAACTTCCGGACCCATTGGCATACTTGGGTAGTGCAGTGTTTGTGTGAGAGTCCAGATACCAAACAACAAATGCGGTATTGTTCGCTGGCTCGTAATCCTGCCTCCCGTTCTCGTCACTGTCTTTGGTGCTCCAACTCATCATCATTCACTATCACACTTCATTTATAATAACCAATTAACTCCATTATCATGTCCCTCCCTCATGAGTCTGCAGACCCGCGATCGCGTCCCCGGCCCGCCCGCCGGCCACTCGCCCACCTGGTTGTTCCCGACCAGCCCCTTTTGCTTTTTTTTCGGTAAGTTTTACGTTTTTTCTGTATTCCTCACTAAAAATATAAGCAAACTCGCATATTTGATTTTTTTTTGATTTTTTTAAAAATTTTTATGTTTGTTGCTTGTGGGGCATCTAAAACCATATTGTAATGGCTCAAAACGTGTAATGTGAGCTGTGCTAGCTGCAAGATTAACTGAAGCATTGCTTCTGAACTAATTTATAATTCTATTAACACAAACCACAATAACGGATTCTAAGAGTTGACATATAGCGGGAATACACAATCCCAAAAACAGGCCCAAATTACCCCCGACATCACAAATGAAGGGTATGAAAGTATACGAATAGTATTCTTCGACATTTTCGATCACATTGTCATCAAAATAGAAACCCAAAGAAGTAACGACACCCGGTGAGACGATTTTTAAATGTTCGGTGTAAAAAATTTCGTCACATTTGCGAGGACAGTTGCAAGTTCTCGCGTAATCGAACTTTGTAGCGAGATCCGTTGCGAGAAAAAACGAGTGCGTGGCTTCAGACTTGTTTGCACATAATGAGAGATTGTTTAAAAGCATGTAAGGTAACCTAAATAGAATAACAATGCTACAAAGTGTACAACGAAGTGTAAATGAAAATTTGTAAAGACCTGCAATGGATTCGTTTGCGCAAAACGTTTTCAAAGCATTTCTTCTCGCACTCGTTCACCATTTTGTTGGTTTCACACGGATTTCCAGTTCGGTTCAGTACTCTGAACTGTTTAGTATAACGGTAAGTTAATTATGATTTCGTTAATTTATGATAAAACATTAAATCGAACCTGTTTTGCAATAATTCCGAAAAGGAAGGAGAGGTTAAACTCGTGTTTTTTGTATCCAACGGTGAATTTGTAATTGATAAAGTCATCGTCACCGTGCATCATGTACTGAAAACAAATTACAAATGTTAAGTGTGTGTCTGGTGGTTGTATCGAATTTATTATACAAAGGCAATCGCAAACTTGGTACAATATGGTAAGGCGGGATTGAATATGAAAGAGATGAGAAATTCGTCTTTTTTGAACGGGACGAGATCTGTAAATTGTATAATTACACACAAAACAAGTAAAAAGAAATGAAACAAACCGAAATTGTATTTGTGGCACTCTCCAAATGCGGTTTTAATCGATTTTGAATTTGGGATTTTAATTATACTACATATATAAATACGTATTTGTGTTTGGGTAGAAATAATTACGAAAAGAAAAGGTTGGGGGGGGGGGGGGTTCTTAAGTTAGATTATAGTAATTTCTCAGTTCAGTAGTTAATTTTAGATTGAAATATATGATTGATTTGAATCAATTATGAATGATCTCGACAAGACATCAACTGTTCTATTGAAAGTTATTATCTGTTGGACTAGGACTATAAAATATTTGCAGTTTTTTTCATAGTTGAAGTAAAGTTATTTCAGCACTTTCTCTGATGTCATGTGACCGTAAAAGGGTATTGTGGCTTTGGGTATATAAAGTTCTCAAGTTAACGAGATCGTGAAGGAGATCGATGGCGAAGTCGATGGTGCAAACTCCAAAGGACATGACGAGCGATTTCGAAATTGTCGATAGCGATGAGGAGAGATGGCGACAGTTGAAACTATTGCAGAATGAAATTATTGAACAGATGAAATTATTAGCTCAAGAAAACGTTTGGCTTTTTAAGAAGAAAGACGAGGTTGAGGAGGTACCAAAACTGTTGCCGTTCAACGAAGACGAGGATGAGGATGTACCAGAACTGTTGACGTTCGACCAGTGCAAGGATGAAGGCAAACCGTTGTCGTTCGACGAGAAACGGCAACTTGCTGGGGATCTCGACAGATTGTCTGCTGAAAAATTGTTGAGCGTCGTTCAGTTTACAGATTCGGACGAGGTTGATTTTGAAACGCTCAGACCCTGGGTCCTACGCGAGGTACAACTCTATGTGGCGTCTTGTTTACCAAAGAGACTTTACACTGATGGAGAAGAAGCAAGAGTTGGAAAAAGAAGTGTTTGCTGAAACGCATGAGTTTTATCTTTTTATTTTTTTTTAAACTAATAAAAATTTAAATTAAACTACAGGTTTTAGGGGAAATCTTTAAAGCAGGAATAGTGGCGTGGTGGATAGAGTGCTTGTTGTTTGAATTTAATGGTTGCAGGTTCGAATCCCAGCCAAGTTAAGGTAAATTTTTTTTCAAGGAATTAAAATAAAGTAAAATAAAATGTATTTTTTATGTTTAACTTTATTACAGATTGAGAACTTTAATTATAGGTTCTAAACAAAGGTTTGTAAGCATTCCTCGTGGTGTGAGTGTTAAGGTGCTGGTCTTGGGATTTGGTGGTTCCAGGTTCAAATCCGAGCTGAAAAAGGAAAAATTTTTTCAAAGAAAAAAATAAATAAGATTCAGTAGAAAAGCATAAAAAAAATAAATATAAAAAAAAAGCTTTAAATGTAAATATAAAGTAAGGGAGGATTTAAGCTTAAAAAAAAAAGGGGGTTTTAAATAAATGAGATTAAAAAGAGGGGTTTTCAAATAAATAAGATAAAAAAAAGAGGGGGTTTTACAAGTTAGAAATGAAATGGACTCGCCCAAAATAGGGGTGGGTATGAGGAGATAGTATA
>JAQIXT010002196.1:0-11805 GCA_034700445.1 Stenotaenia linearis | reverse complement strand
AATGCTTGGTTAGTTGCTAAAATCCATACAATAAGTTTCCTTCGAAATCTTATTTTAGAAAACCCATCTGGTTTTCTGAAAGCATTAACGATGGTTTGCTGAACTTTATCATTATCTTTGTTAGCATTTGGTGTTAGTTTTGATCTGTGGGTACTTTTTAGATGTTTTGACAGGTTAGTGGTACTTCCACAGCTTTTTCCAAATATGTTGTACGTCGTCGAACAATAATTACACTTAGATATTTTGCCAGTTGTCGAATTATGGTAAAATGATTCCAAACCCAACTCTTTTTTTTGGTGTTACTGTAACATCATTGTTATCTGTTTGGTTAGTTTCATCATCGGTATTGGCAATTTCAATCGATTCAGTGGGTTCATTAATTATTTCGGTGTTCATATCAGCTGTAGTTGACTTCTAGACAGTGATTAAATCGGTGGGATGTGAGTGAAGGCAATCAAGACCTTTACTTGTCAAAAAACAATTACTGTATCTGTAATCCTTTTATACAAAACAACTTGACCCCTTCTTTCCCTCTGCCTTAAGGTCACGTGAAGAGGGGGAGAAGATTATCCCCAAGGGACTTTCACATCAGTTAGGGTCAAAGGGTTACTTTTATTTTAATTTAAATTTGTTTTGGTTTATTTAAAATATTTAAATAAACAAAAACAAATTGCCAAGAAAATGATATCGGTTTTTTCAGTTAACTATCGGTTTTATTCAAAACCGAACTGAAATAATTCGGTTTATTTGTATCAAACCGAAACTGAACTGATATTTTGTCGGTTCATACTTTTGAAAACCAAACCGAACCGAGTGCGGTTCAGTTTTCAGTTCAGTTCGGTTTTGACCCGAACTGATCGCAACACTAGCCAGTATCTTTATTTGTTATGGGTAATGTTGCATGTCTTGGGGTTATGAGAAAAAAAGGGGGAGTTTGTTGGGATATATTTATGGTTTTCCCCCTAATCCCAAGTCATTGATTTAATACGTATATTATTTGTAAAGCTCTTACATTAATTGTTTTATTATATTTATTGTATTGGACATACATGATTTAATTGATTTCATTCTATGGTCTGAATCTGGTTGCTCAGTGGTAGCTTCTATAGTTTGTTTGTTTTATTGGTTGTAATGTGCTGTCATCATAGCTACTGTATGATGACTCACATCTCCTGTTTTTTAGCACAGTAAAGGTAACCTGGCTTTTACTTCCTGGTTTCACATGTCTCTTCTTTTCTTCCAGCAAAAGGCCCAAATATCCAACAAGTATGATCATGACGTGGGCCTGCAAGAGAGCGAAATACGTCAGACAGAGGTCAAGCTGAGTCCAGCGCCATCATGAGCTCTTTGCGGAATTAGGATCGGACTCTGTGGAGTCGTCCAGCGCTGCCGACAACATCGAGGCCGGTGTTGGAGTCGGCGCATCGGTCGAACCCAACACCGACCCAATTCATCAAGATATTTTGAACCTGCACGTGGAGCCGGATAAACGAATGGATGAGGATGAGGAGCGGTTGCGTGCGGACCCATTCGACAGAGTCAACCCACTCGACGAATTGTTTTTCTTCATGGGGCCGACTCCACTCACACCTACCGTCATCGTCACCGACCGTGTGACTGGCAAGGCGCGATCAGAATCACCACGACTGCGGCAGCCACGGTGCGACATCCAATAACCACCGGACACCACAGAACTGAGCGCGATGGACGACTGGGTCTCACCCCCACCATTGCCCGAACCACCATGTCGAAGCGGACCCAGCCAATTGTCGCTCCAGAACAGCTGGCATCCATTTTCGCATTTCTGGGATGCAGTATGAGGCCTGCCGACGGGAGTCATTTGGCAACCTCGCCCAGCTGGCCCGATAATCACTAAGCAATTATTGGAAGCAATCTCCAACTGCCGTCTTGAGGAAGCAACTTCGTTTTGGCAGTCGGAGATTGGTTTGTGGGCAGTTATGACTGATCACTGGTCGTTCTACCGTTTTGACCTTCAACACCGCCAAGATGCAGTCCAGCCAATGCGGGATCGGCAGTTTCAGATCTTGCATCGACTGGGCGGAGAATATACACCATCACAGGGACAGCGGATGTGGGACATGCTCGTCAGCTTCCTGCACCGTCTGTTCCCCGGTCTAACAACCATTATGCTGACCACGTTGCCACCGGCAAGAATCGCCATGCTCGGGGACGCCCCCGACACGATAACATTACCAATACTCGTGCCACCATGTAAGGGACGAGGACGGGGTCGCCGCTTGCCATGACAGTTGGGTAGCTTGTCCGCATCGACATCAATCATGCCATCCGAAGCTTTAGGTATTGGGCGCTGCCGGGGCTGGAAGCAACCTGCACCACCTGCGACGAGAACGTCAGCAACCTTAGAGGAAGAATGGGAAGAGAGGTCCAACAACGCACTGGCAGACGGCCAATTCGCAGACGTGGCCGTCCCATCACTGCCATTGGAAATACCATTACCCGTGGACCCCGTGGTCGCTATTTCGTCACCGCCGATGGAAGAGCCACGGCCTGAGAACCCCGCCACTTCCGTCCGCAGCCCGTTGAAGAGGAGTTCGACTTCGGAGGTCGACACAGGATCGGAGTAAATCCAGCCGAACCTCGACCTTTCGAGATCCAACGCCATACACCGCAGACTTTCCGTGTTTCATTTTGTCATTTTCAAGTTTCTCTTAGTTTTCGTTCTTCTTTTGCTATTATTATCATGAATTATGATCATTACCATCATTGTTACATTAATCACTCTTAAATTACACACATTTTGTTCACTCTAGATTTTCACAATTTTGAAATAATCATTTTTTGTTTCGTTCTTTACCGGCGCAAGTTGCGTCGTCACTGTAAAAATTTTTTTTTGTATGGTTTTGTGTTTGTTTTTTTTGTAAATTAATTATGTTTGTTCTTTTCGGGCCACCTCCGGGTTTCTGCTGTCCCACTTCCCTGCTACACACCACCAGATCGTTGGCTGCATGAGTTGAGTTGTTTCTTCTCTAATTCAACTATTTCCACTTGACTCACGCCTTCTGATGAGGTTGTGTGAGAAGTCATGGACTTCTCAAAGTCCGTGGGGGGGGAGAATGTGACCAGGGCAGTGGAATCCCCCACTGCTCCGGCCACTGACAGGCGTGGTCAAGTCCCCGGACGTGTCACAGCTTGTCGAGGCATGTCCACGTGGGTCACATGACTTCCGGTCATGCGACAGGGGGATAAGGGAGGACGAGGGTTGGCCCAGAGTGTCGTTCGCCAGACACGGAAGGGAGAAGATGTGTGATCTGGCTACGATCATCTGGTTCCAGCCGTGACCGTCCGAGCTGAAAGGGAATGGGTTGAAGGGAGAGATAACGTGTATCGTGGTAACCAATGTTTCAGGGCCCCATGGCCTGGGGATGGGCAACCGTCCCTGACCGTGGGGCAGCTGTTTATTGAGTAGATAAGGGATTTGGGGCATGATTGACTTGGGGCAAAACTGGCTAATAAAGGCCTAAACCCAAAGATATCTGTGCCTCCAATCAGTCATTTATTCGTGGCCCAATCCACCACCATGAAACCCACCCCAAACGGGCGGAATGGTAGGAGATTGGTCACAAACTTAAGTAAAGTTGATTGTTGATGTTTTCTATATTTTATTAACCTGGAAAATTATGGATATTTCCTGAAATCGGTGAATATTGGCGGGTTGCCCACCAGGTGTTCGCTACAGCAGTCAGGCTTTGGCCGGACTGGACCATGCCATCTCGATGTGGGTTGAATTCAATGATGTCGATGTATTTCGTAGGCCGATCGGATG
Organism: Stenotaenia linearis; assembly: GCA_034700445.1. NCBI lineage: Eukaryota > Metazoa > Arthropoda > Chilopoda > Geophilomorpha > Geophilidae > Stenotaenia > Stenotaenia linearis. The sequence goes on along the minus strand of JAQIXT010002196.1, from coordinate 8,000 downwards.
AATCGATCGTTCGATCGCTATTTTCCGATCGCCACTTTTCACTTGTGTCTCAGCCGCTTATGCGCTTATGGTTCCGCCACTTACGATGTCTGAACATTAAGATCAATCTTAGCATCTAAGTCAATTGTCGGGAACAGTAAAAGGGTGGGGGAAACTGTCCAACCAGATATGGTGTCTGGGTAACACATCTTGAGTTAACTGACTCTATACGTGTCTACACAGATCATTGAGAAGCAATGATCTGGCACCTAAACGATACAATTAACTAAACAAAAAGCGAGGGTTGATCCCATCGACCCACGGACCTTGACCCGTGGATGGAGGTGATATATCCACCAGCCGAAATATTGCACCTTGACCCGATGTCTGGGGAGTAAACTAACCCTAAGATAACGGTTTACAATGCCATTCTACTTGTTGAATTTTAGGGCTGAGCAGATGAAAAATCAGTGAAAATAAAAGTGTGTGTGTAGAAGAAAGTCCAAATTAATAGCAGTGTTGAATAAAAAGCATAAAATCCACTTTATTCTTTATGAGAATAACCAGTAATGCATCCAATCTGGATGATAATACAAAATATAGTGTAATTGCACACAGATGGTGGAATAAGAACACATCATCATACAATTTTGAAAAATCCAGAACCCCCTCAGTCAATACAATATATACCTGGATTCATTATCCAGTACCAAAGAGGTAAACAATCATAAATACACATATCCAATGAACTACCATACAATTTCATACACTTCAAAATACAATCACTTCTGGTTCAATATGCTTTCATAATACAGCTATACAACAATAACTATATATAATACAATGCAAAAACACTTCTAATGAAATTACACAATACTATTTTTATTCAGAAATCAACATAACTTAGTAACGATACAACTTACAGTCTACCAATTTCCGTGGACGGTGGAGATGAGGCTCGAGAGGTTAGGACAGGTGGAGGTGAGGTTCGATCGTTCGAAGGTGAGGGAAAACGGGGTAAAGAGGCAGGGTTCGAAGTCTTCCACGATGGTAACTCGGACTTACCGGGCTAAACTTGCACTACAAGGGAATACATGAGCATTGTGTCAAGTGATACGAATCGTTATCTAAGTGTAACGATTCCCCATGATCAAGCGATGATACAAATATACATGGGGTGCAGGAATGACGCTATTACTTGTCCGTCGATGCGGTCACCTTGACAACCGCATGGAGAGACTCAAAACTTCTCTTTACAGCCCCTTTGAGAACCGATAAGAAAGTCAACTAATCTCCCAAATTCCAGTCTTGCGTGTGACCTTGACCACACCCGAGAAAGGGTAAATCCGCTTCCTTTTCACATGCCTTGACCCGTTGCTAGGAAGTTCACCTAAGGCCCTAGCAAATACACTAATCTAACACTTCTTGATTAACAGTCAAGCGTGCGATGTGAAATATATAACACTTCCTAATCACATATTGGGCCAATATATACATTTTCTTGGTCAACCAAGCCAATTAAGATTGTAGTCAATCACCCAAATTGTAGTCAAGCAACCATGTTTTGTTTCAGTATCAGAGCGGGGGGTTCTGAGTGAAAACAGGGGTTTATATAGGGGTTTCCTATGCATTGTGGGTAAGGTTGGGCAAATTCCTTCCTTAACTCAATCGTAGATCTTTGGGATTAGCCAAACTCCAATTGTACGAAAGAGATTAAATCCCTGGAGCAGAGTCCTCTGCTGACCGTTGGTTCAACTCTGGACCACACGTCTCGTTAGGGTTAACTAAGTTAAATATTTAATCACGAATAAAGTTGTACTCAGATCACTATTCTGATCTCATATTCGGATTCTCCATATCCGAATTGACCAGGATATTTATTGGGATCCAATAAATAACTAACTGTTGAACTATAGTGAATTTAAAGGGTTTCTAACCATTACTACGGTTGGTTTCTATGACGACGAGCGCAGACGACGCGCGATCGCCATTCCAACCGTCACAGTATCGAAGCGCTCTTTGATCACAGTTTTCCATTCCTCCCAAGTTTAGCATTCACGACCGTCAGTCTCATGCCAATCTTTGGCCATACCGTTCAATCGTATTGTTGCATTCAAAAGTTTCAGGTCTTCCGTCCAATTTGCCGTGTTTGCCACTTTATCCACGTCTTTAAGCCATTTCTTCAGGCTCAAATGTGATTCCGCGGTAAACGTTGGAATCGCCGTTGATGTTTCGGACGTCGACTGCATTTGTAACATGTTTGTTACCGGTGCGTTTTTTGTTTGCGCATCCATAAATTTTGCAAATACCTTGGCCAAATATTTAACCCTGGGATCTGTATTCGAGTCTACGACTATTTGAGGAGGTAAATTCGCATCGATCGTAGATCCCGCCTGTGTGATTAATTTTGCCGTTTCTTCCGCCTCCTTAGCTTTTTGATCTCGCTTACTTTTTAAGTTTAGTAAATTGCCCGCCTTATCACGTGAAATATTATCCAATGCAAGCCTGCCAGCTAATTCAGTTTTTGAACAGGAATAAACCATAGCACACATTTCTAATTCTTCATTCAATTGTTTTACTGAACATCTTTCGACAAGTCGTGTCAAAAGAAATGATGTTCTTTTCGAAATCATTCTTTGCAATTTCTTCTGCCGACATTTTTCAAATCAAATTTTTAAAAATATACGTTTTTCTTAAAGATCTGGGAATTCTATCAAATTCACACAAAGAACGAGCTATCGTTTAAAAAAGCTATCAAATTCGGTCTAAATTATCGATTTTGATTCTGGCTTATCTGGGATAATTATGCAAGTTCAGGTAAAAACTCTTTAGATCTTTTCCACACGTTTTTATCGCACTAATAGCCAAATAAACAAATAGGTAAATTCCGAGTCTATAATTCCTTTGTCCGACTGCTATCTATTCGCAATGGCCTCTGTGGATAATCTGTTTGCAACCGAAATTACTGTTAATGCTCGAATTTTTTTCTGTGCACAATCCTAGGTCAATGTCGAAAATATCTTATTCCCAGTCCTTTTGGGTCGACTGCTCCATGTAAGCAAGCAAGGACGCAACTATCGTGTTAGGGGTTTAAACCAGACTACACTTTATTAAAAATAGAAATGCTTATATGCAAAATGAATGAAAGGGTTGAACGTCACGTGACTAGCAACATGCGGAGGTGTAGCACCGGAAGTGCCACATGACAGCACAAAGTATTTAAATTGCAGGAAGAATTTGGCACAGGATTTATTGGAACAAAATGGTTTTAATGTTATCCATATGAGTAGCAGTGAGATGTTTGCTGATTTCCTCACGAAAGCATATAACAGTGAGGAGATGAAGAAAATTCACCAATAAGATAATAGAGACTTTGCGATGCTAAAACCATTAAAAACGTGTACTCGTACAGACATTAAGAAGCGTTTCCATATGTCTATACGTGTATACGGAGCATACATAAACACATATAGAACTTGTCTATACATAGCTCTATATGTGTTTACGTACAGATCCATATGTAGACACGTATGGAACTGCACATGCGCAGATTTCGTGTCACTCAAAAACCCATGTCGTCATTTTGTGCCGATCTAACGATGCCCTGAACTTTTAATTAGTTTCAGGCCATTTTATAATGAATTAACATTAAAATCGATGGATTGTATTTTTTAAACAATAGTAAGTGAAATTAAAAAAGTTTCAGACAATTGGAGAATATCTCCTTTCGTCTGACGTGTCCCACGTGTTGCACGTTGATTTCGCAAAGTCAAGGTGCAAACGTGAGTTTTCCTGAGCAAACCATCACCCGAACAATTTTAGGTCTATTGTACTCCTGTTTTATCATTTCAGACAAGTTTAACTCATATTTTGACCTGCTTATTCCTTTCAGTTCAACTTAAATCATTTCAGAACTATTTTAGATTTACTTTAATCAGTTTGGAATTCCTTCAGCTCATTTTTAATAATTAAAGTAGAAAAACCGAAGAAAAGGTGAAAAAACGAATCATGGCTGGTCTTCAAAACGTTAAAAAAGAACTGATTTCTGAATCAAAGAAAATAGAAAATATTCAAGAAAAGGATACTGTTGAAAGTTTACCTCCGATGGAATCGACACCAATTGTTCATGTTAATCTTGAACAAGAGCTGCTGGCCAAAGAGGATGCAGCTCATGATAGCACGATTTTAGCTTCTAGGACGGAAACTCCAAGAGCCATTCAACCTCCTAAATCTCGACTACCTATTCATGCACCACGATTAACATTAGCGCTTGTGAACGAACTTCTTTCTGATGATAAATTGCATATAAAACAACAAACTCAAACGACTCCTGTCGTGGTTAACATCCTCCAGTCATCGGTTGAAAATGTGTTGGACTTTATGATGTTCAACGATTTCCATTTGGAGGACGGAGAAAGAAAGCGAGCTATGAAATATATTCGTGAATACCATTTCAACAATTTCATTAATGTTATAAAGGGACGAGTAGTGAGTGATGGTGGCCAGGATAAATTGGATTTGCATATATGTATTCTTATCATCATATTTGACTTAACCAGGGGTCATTACACATTTGATTATCATGGAGAACCATTTCGTGAATGAAAATAAGGCCTGATTGTGATAGGAACACATCGCTACAAAATAGCGATGTGTTGTGATTCAAAGTGCATTGTTGAGTGAATTTAGTGTTTGGACAAAATTTACAAACGTTACGTGAATTTTTACAAGTGCTACTTTCTAATATATTTATCCCAAATTATGTCTTTAACCCGGATATGTCGTTTTTGATTATTTTTATTGTGTTTGAATTTTTACATTTTTCATTCATTTGAATATTTTGAATTTTTTGAATTATTTTTATAAGTTGATTATTTTATGATTAATTTTCATTATTATTAATCCTTTTTTTCAATTTCCTCTTGGTTATAAATTCTAAGAAATCATTTTCTTAATTTTTCTACAAAAGTTACCAGATGTAACAATTGTGATTATTAACAATTTCTTTTTGTCATTTTCTTTTGTATAACCTTTTGATATATTAGTGATGTGTTGTATAGCGCTAAATCAACCGCTTTTCTTTCTTAAAAGTATTAAGAAATTTAAAGTAAAGTCACTAATGTATAGATATTCTTTTATAATCATATTTATCTTATCTTTTATGTTTATTCACTTCCAAAGAATGGAAGTTTCTTTTGTGCAATAAATTTTGTTTTTGTCTTATATGTTTTGTTTTTGTTATTGTTTATTCTTTAAATTTCACCTTTATCATCTTTCATAACCATTAAAGCGCTAATATTATTTTACTTTAGAATATTTACAAGTGACAAGTGTATTCACTGATCGTAATATTGAGTTTATTTTATTTAGTATTGCATATCCATTTTTATTATTTGTAACTAGTGTTTTTTAGTTTCGATTTACTATTTTTTAGATTTATTTCGTGATTGTAAACAGTATATTACAATTACCCATAATAAGGGGGATGTCACGGTCAGGTAAATCGCAACTAATAGAGCTGTCAAGAGATGGCGCTAACTCGATGTAAACACTTCTATTTTTTGATTTTGTCACTTGGGCTTACTTTTAATTAGTCATCTCATTAATCAATCACTTCCTGATTGTGTCATCATGAGTGATGTGATTGGAAATTTTCCACTCACATAGTTCTACCCAATAGTGGTTTGACCCACTCATTAGCATTCAGAGCTTTCTTCGTCAATCTCGACCAAGAAAGAGTGTTCTTTTGCACCAAGCTGCTGGATGGAGCAGTGGTCCATGCCTAATTCTCCAGCAGTTACATATTCGAGGATTTTAGTGAGTGTTTAGACGTCCATGATCTTTTGAATTGTGTGCAGTTGAGCCAGCCATTCTTGCACATGAGTATTTGCTTTGGTCCCGCCCATTAATGGCTTTATTTCTTTTATTTATCTTGGTTTAGTAAGTACTTTGAGTTGCCCTATTCTGAAGTGATCGAGTTAATGCGGTTTGCCCAACTTATGTCTCCTCCTTTGTGCTTGTTCTAGCTGAATTAAGTGTTGGCCACATTTATTTGGTAGGAATTTGAGTTCTTAGCTGTGCATGTAAGTAAATTAAGTAATTAGTAGTTTATGATAGCGCTTTTTACTTGGGTACATGGTGCCTTGGCATGCACCACACCATTCTAAATAATTCGGCTGTTGCATGAATGCGGCGAGTGTTTAATTTGCTCCCCTGTAGCGGTTTTTCATATTTTGCGCTGCGTAGCCCACACATCTTTAGTTGACATAACTTCTATGCTTGTGCCGAAAAGTCTGAACGTCACAATGGTAAGTTCATTTGAATCAATTTGGGTCGAATTTTGCACGTTGCTTCCGATTATTTCTCAACAATAATATGCTGTTCTTCGTCGTAAGCATCCAATTCAGCTTGGGTCATTCTCACCATGAAACAAACTGCCTTTTCAAATTTCTTGCCTTTCGGTTTTCTGCTTTTCGCTTTCTTCAGCTTGGTACATGCAGTCGAGATGTGCCCAGTCTAATTACAATTAAAGCAGACGACTTCGCTTTTACAATCGGACTTGTAATGGCCATTTTTGCCACACTTATAACACTTGGCTTCCTTCTTAACATGCAAAACTGTGCCTTCTTGGTTTTTCTCGAATTTTGAATCGGAATTTGCTTCAGTTTTTCTCTGTTCCTTAAGTTTGATTTCAAGGCGTAATTGTGCCATAGTCAATTTTTCTTCTCTTCGCAAGGCTAGGATCAATTCGGAATATTTCGAACTGAGTCCCGCACGTGTGAAAGCAACCAAATCATCTTTTGGCATTGTGTAGCCTATTTTTATGCACTTACAATTTAACGCTTGGACATGGTCCATGTATTGTAAAGCAGATTCATTTCTATTCATTTTCACATTAATGATCTCTTTATGCATCTGTCTAACGGAAGCTGTGTTCGTCCCTTCGAATTCCATTTTGAGATCATTCCACAAAGTGCGCGTGTTGTTCTCACTTTTGTATCGGCCCATAACGCTTAAGGACAGTGTTTGAATGATTGCGTTGTTGGCAGCAACATTCATCTTTTGCCACTTGTCCCAAGCTAATTTCTTCTGATCATAGTCCCAGTCACCGAAAGTTTCATGTGGCGGCTCTGTTCCTTCAATGGCGGTTTTCCAGAGATCTCGTCCAATATTGGACACTTGACATTGCCACGCCATATAATTGTCTTCATTTAATCGCTCGATTCGATCATAGATTCCTCCTCCCATATTGTAAACTTGTGGTAATGGGGCCGCAAAGATTTTGGCAATGACCGGAGGTTTTGTTTCAACTTTGTCTTCAAGTACCTTGATTTCAGGTGTTTCAATTTTGGTAGTCAGTTCTTTGTCATCTTGAACTTCCACGTCATCTAATGTCTAATTTCAACTCTTTGGTATTTCCGTCCGTTTTTCCTAAATCTGCGAGGTCTGCCGTTTTGAATTTTTGCGTCTTATTCCGGTCTTCAATGGCATCTCAGGTCTTCAAATCACAGAGGTAAAGAAATTGTCCTCTCTACTACCAATTGTTGGAAAAGAATTGAATAAAGACTCAATTTGATCGGTTTTGAAAGTGTAACTGATAACTTTATTTCTACATTCTATATATATAAAAAATAATTGAGGTAGCGCATTACGTAATGTGCGCACAATCTTCTAATTGGTGCGAGACAAAGTATGGGATGCTTACGTCACATGATCAAATCACTGAAATCCCACTCCTGTAACTTTTATACATTTCCATTTTAAAATTTTTTCAAGCATCGAGACACCTATACTTCCAATTTAAAAAACTTTCCACACATATTAAGCATCCAAAATCCGTTTAGCTTTTGATGTTATGTGCTAACGTTCCCAATGTGAGATTCGGAATTGTATCGTGACGTCAGCGCAATACCATGTGACGACACGACCCTCAATACCACTAAGTATACAGGGTGGAAATTAAGTCCATTTACCGCCAATATTTCCAAAACAGCACCAGATATGAACCCGGCAATGATGGG
>JAQIXT010002195.1:0-11809 GCA_034700445.1 Stenotaenia linearis | reverse complement strand
GATTCACAAAATTTTCATTTTGTTTGTTGACTAAGCTTTTCGACAACTCTCGTTGTCATCATCAGGTCTCGAATGCACATAAGATTCGGAATTTCCCTTTACGGAAAACTTTAGGAACTCGTCCATTTCCTCGTAGGTTTTGCACTATGAGGAAATTGGAATCAATTCACCAGTAAAGTATGAGAACATAAACACATTTAAATCAACCATGTATTACATTAAAGACATCTTTGAGAACTTTCTGGGTCATGCTGTGACATGTGCAACAATGCTTGTAGGTCACTGCTGATTGGGCTGAAGAATACTCGAGGTCATATGGAGGAAGAATGGTGAAAAACTCCATTATTCTATTTGTGGTGTACAGGTGATGAGTAATCTGGGTTGTAACTAATGGTTTGGTGTGTCATAAAGTCATTTTTTCATTAACCCTTTCGAGGAGCATGAAATCCTGTTTTATATATAGTTGTAATGTAAGTTTTGATTAACATTACAATGATAATGGTGAGTTCAAACTGTTGGCTAAAGTTTTTTGCACTTGAATTGAGGAGAAATGAGATTGCGAAAGATCGATGAGGTAGTTGAACAGGAAGTGTTGAATCTTACGTCTGCTTTAAGGTCTTTGGCTGAAAGATATGGATTGACAATTGTGGTTGAATGGATTTTGGTGTTCTGGGTTGAGGAACGCCGGGGGATCCGGTGGTACGAACGTTGTTTTAGCATGAAAATCGTGGGATTTGCTGGGAATTTCTGTTGGGTGGAGATATTGTTGTTTGATCTAGATCTACTGTTGTTGTGAACAGAAACAGATCATTGGATTGATTTTCAAACTCGATTCAAAGGAAATCGACGGAGTTCCCCGTACAGTGACTAGATACAGGAATGTGCAGGAGTGCTTTTCTTTGTTAGGCAAAAACCAATAGTAGATATCGAAGCGAGAACGCCATGTTGGATCGAATTACAATCTACGTTTACACGAGAGAAATTTTTCCAGAACATTTGGTTTCGGAAAACTTCCTTCAACGTAAACAATTTTCCGTCGTTTAAGAGGAATCGGATATTCTTTTTGCAAGGAAATTACGAAAACAAATTCCTCGCGTAAACGATCGAGATTTTTGGAATATTTTAGAAAATATTTGATTTGGATTAGCCCCCCCAGGTAAAAAAGTTCTATTGAATTCTATAGACCTTTAATGTAATTCAATGGCATTAAGCCTAATTCTACAGTAATCTATAAAATTTTTTTACCTGGGATAGCTCTCCCACCACCAACAAAACACTGCGTAACGCCAAATCCCACCACGCAACGCACTGACTCCGCAAACAAACCATCTCCGCCAAACTTTCCCATACAAAACCCGTAAAACACCGGCAACATCTCAACTCATCCCAACATTATTACACAAACTTCATAAACTTTAAACACTGTCAGGGTTATAAAATAAGGCGCAAAAGACCCGCACAACCACAATATCTCTCACAAGATAAGAAAAGATATAATAATAACACGGATTTGAGCAATCGTGGCCACCAACCCAGATGGGGCAACAAGACCATTTTTGGCCGAGTCACATAAAACCCGCCGGCACATATCATCTTATGACTGGCAAGCTCATTTCAGCTCACGTTAAATACTGTGGGATGAGACGAGATAAATCAACTGGCCTTTTACGACACGAGTTTCACTGACCCCTTGCTGACCCATTGGCTGGGAAATTGATTTTTCCAGTCAAAGAATCCAGTGTCATGTGACCAGTTTGGGGTCTGTGTGTCATAGTGAATGGTAAGTTGAGGTTTTGAAATTCTTTTATAAAGAAATGGGGAAATGGAAGAGTAATGGTCAATAACGCGCGCCATTTTGTGATTTTTCTATCAAAAGTGGATTTTTTTTTATGTGGGGTGGTTGAATGAGATGAGTTGTATGAATTCTAGGTTTTTGGTTTTTGGTTTTAGTCAAGTTTTGGGTGTTTTTAGGTGTAGTTTGCAAGTGGAAAGTCAATGAAATGTGTGTAAATTGATATAAATGTGTTTGAATCATAAAAAGTTATGTATTTTTTAGTTTGAACATGTTTAAACTTGTTTATACTTGTTTTATTGATTTGATTTTTTTTTGTTGAAAAATATGTACTTGATGAGTCAGTAGGGAGTTTTAATGGATTGTAATTCACTGCAGAAAAGTGGGCTTCAGATATAATGGAAGGTATACCAAAAATTGGGTACCCAAATTTAAATAATCCAAATAAACTTATCCCAAACTTAACTAAACCAGATTAAATTTGGTTAAAGCCATAGTACTTTACATTTACAATTATAAATTCTACAATTGTTTCATACCACAATTAACTGACTCAATCAAATTAGACATGATCATAAGTAATTAATGATAATTCACTTAATAATTACCCGTGAACACATATTGACGACTCTTAGTTTTACTTAATTAAATCATTGGTTTACTGACACTTTCCATTTATATATCTTATTATTAATTTCACGCGCAAAGTCAACTGAAACTCGCCCAGATAAAAATATTCTAGCGATTACTGTAGAATTAGGCTTAATGCCATTGAATTACATTAAAGGTCTATAGAATTCAATAGAACTTTTTTACCTGTGCGGCGCCACAGAAAATCTTAAATTCCCACAAAATCAAATACGAACGCTCATCGGCAACTTTTTCTGCCATTTCTGTTACTCGGTACATACATTAAACCCAAATTGACTAAAACCATCTTGAGAAAGTTGCATCAAATTATTATCATGCATCAAGCACACCTGAAATGCATTTATTCATTCATAATGATGACTTGCACAATGTCTGCGAAAGCTTTTCCAATCTACTGACAATTTTTCCATCTATAATTTCCATTGTATGAGTCCCCTCTGACTAAAAGCATCTGTGATGCAACCATTCATCAATCTGAAGAAAGGTTACAACTCAATGAATGGGAGATGAATGCTGTGGTTCCATCAAGTAGAAAGGGTTAATTTAAGCTTTGCTTCGCCGTGTTTTGCGGGGAAAGGCAAGAAAGTCACTTTTTTCTCTCCGGATGATCACTGGAGTTTACTATCATTGATTGATTTTTTGGTGTAAGTGAATTTATTGGAAGGTTAGTTTATGGCTTTGTTTTTGTTTTTAAGACATTTTTTAAGGAAATAAGGGTGAATTTGTATTTGGGTATGCGTTAACTTCAACGTCCGAAAAGCCCTAGGTACTTGGAATGTAATGAGTGGAGTTAGAGGTGTAATAAGTTGGGAAACTGGTTTCTGGTGCCAAAATTAGACATGTTTTTCCATGTTTTTGCATCATTTTATATGTTTTTGGCAAGAAAAGTCAACTGGTTAAGTAGAAAATGGGGAATTATGAGCCATTTGGTCATATTTCTCAAAGTTCTTGAGAGTTATTGTAGAAGATAAGGTTTAAGTGAGATAGTATGCTGGCATCAAGTAACTACTAATGAAAATCAATCATCTGATAACACATTATTAAGTTTTGCCTATTATAAATCATGATAAAAATTTAATGCGGCGAATGTTTATTAAGAGACCTGTCAGTTGCGGAGTTATGGGTCAACTGTAAGCAGGAGACGCCAGAAATAGATAATAAAATGTGAGTTAAAGTTGTAATAATGCAGTAGTGAGTTTGCGGTAGTGCATTTCCTGTTATAATGTTATAGTTATGATTTATAAAGGCGTTATAAAGTTACGTTGCGGTAACTGAGAGTTGAGGGTGGGGTGTTCAGTGGAATCTTTGGAGATGAAAATTTGCCTTAAACTGCCTCGCACCAAGGATTTTCATTGAATTTCTTTGAATTTTCATTGAATTTCACTGAATTTTTATTGAATTTTACTGAATTTTTATTGAATTTCACTGAATTTTCATTGATTGAACAAAAGATCATAATGAGAAATGCATTCGCGCCAACTCATCGAATCGCGTGAAAAACAAAATCGGTAACTATGACTCAACTCCAACACGTGGAGATATGACCTAATTATTCACCAACTTCTGTGACTTCACAGAAACTACTCACACACTATTCCACACTCCACAAATCATTGTAGAAGTGAGCAGATACCCTTGATTTGCACATGGCATTGAAGGCCACATGTGCACATTCCTCTTGTGTGGAATATAGTAAATATTTCATGAGCAATAATTACTGTCACAATGATTCTTTCAACAAAATGACCAAGGGCTTTTAATAAACTCAAATTGAAGTGTGTTTGCAGGTATTGATCAGAAGGTAAACAGCTTCTGTTGATGTTTTTTCAACAACACAAACTGTTGCAAGTCAGTTGGGAATTGTTCTTCTTCAATGCCACTTTTGATATCATTTTTTCATCAGAAAAATATTTTTTGTTGTCCAACTGTAAAAGAACATCTTGGACAGTTGCCAGGAGTAGGGAATTGATCATGTGGTGTGGGACAACCAATCAAATCCTCTTTTTATTGCTTTGCTTAGGCTTATCTGGAATTGCAAAGCGAAAGTTTGTATTCGGACCGGCAAAACAAGTATTAATGATGTCATGCTACAATGTCATTTTGATATGAGGATTGCAGAGTCACTTGGGTGGCTGATAACAAGTGAGATTTTCACAGTGATTGGAGTTATTGGTGAGTGATAATGCGGCTTTGTCAGTATCTTGAACGCATAAAAAGCCGGCGAAGAAAAGCAGGAAGTGGAAGGTCACTACTGGTTTGCTAATAAGTTCATCTGGGATGATGGAAAGTGGCTTGTTGTCACTGATTATGTTTTTGGTTCATTTTTAGTTCATGCATGAGATGGTTTTGAGATTTACAATTGCATGACCAATTGGATAACTGAAATGGGCTATTAAGGTCATGCTGTGGAGGTCAGGTTTTTTTGTGGATTGGAAGGTTTTGTTTGAGTTTTTATGGAAATGTTGTATGGGCTGTGATTTTGATTTATAAATCAATGGAAATGAAGGAAATCAATAGGAATTGATGTCATTTTTTTGAAAGGAGTTATGATAAGGCCATGGAACCACTAAACTGTGTGTTTTTACCTGGTAAATGAACTTAATTAAAATTTATATATCAATAAATTGTTTATGCTTCGACGAACAGTTTTTTCCTTTGGCCAAAAAGCCAGGAGTGGGAAAGTTACTTTCTAAAAGTTAAGTTAAAGTAACTTCGAGTTACTTTTCAGTTACTTTTTCAAGAATTTGTATTAAAAAGTAACAAAAATTAAGAAAAAAAGTTGATTTTTTTTACTTTTTATAAAATAAACTCATATTTTTACAAGAACAAACTACTTTTTTCAAAAACAACTGATACTAAAAATTCCGGTCAGATAGCTTAGCTCGCCTAATAAAAAAGTAACTGAAGTAACCCGAATAACTTTAGTGTAGTTATTCTTTTAAAAAAGTGACTAAGTTCAGTCAAAAGTTAAGTTTTCAATAAAGTAACTAAGTCACAGTAACTTAACTTTAAGTTCCGCGAAAAGCAGAACGCATACACAAGAAGAAGAAGAAGAAGAAATACTGCTTAAGGTCACAAGCGGCACAACGCATACACAAATCTCAACAAACTCAACGCAAAACAAAATTCCTCACTTCACCAACTTTCCCTTCAAAACCTCAATATAACAATAACAAACTGCACACTCTACATACACCATTCCCTCAATACAATGACCTTAACATCCTGTTACACAACCACAATCACAAACAACACTTTCACATCTTCGATAACTCCAACAATGCCATAAACCAACTACAACAGCATCTCCAAACACCACAAATCAACACCCAACATTCACAGGTCAATTGCAGCCATTGTTGCAACACAGGATCCCATTATCCAAGCCCCGGCTTCGGCGGCCAAACGGTTACCGGAAACTTTAATGTGCACATCCTACGTCGATCCCGCAGGTGGTGCGAGGCCGCCGCCCTTGTTGAATATCATGCAAGTTCCGCCTCGCCGCCTTCGCTTTGCATTTCGCAGAAGCCATTATTTATACTCGGATTGTGTTATATAGAAATAATATAGGGCGGAGCTGATTCCCCCATCTTGTGAGTTCCAAATGAGTGGACAGTGTCCTGCAAGAGTTTTTGGTGAGTAATGGGTTGATTTGAATAACAAAGAAGAAAAGTAGGCCAACCCAGGGAGCACAACTACGTTGAATCTGTATTGTTGAGATGTAGGTAAATAGATTCTATATCGTGGAAACGTAGATGTAACTTTCGATGTCGCTACGAGATCTGTAAGCAACGATTCGTCCATGGATTCGATGTAGACGTCTATTCTATATCAATTTCGACATGCGTTCGTTGTATCGAACGATCATAGAATACCCAAATAAAAAAATTCTGTAGATTGTTGTAGAATTAGTTCATAAAACTTTAATAGAATTTTTCACCGATGTTGAAAGCCTATATTTAATTATCGTAGACATTCTATATAGACGCTACTTTCCAGAGATGTCAATGTACCTGGGAATTTCTGGACTGATTGAAAGTGTTGGTAATAAATGTTTTTGGATGAGATGTTTGTTGTGTTTGTTACTCTCTCTTTGTTCTTGTTCGGTCTCCTTAAAATCCGAGTGTTTAGTCGTGCCGGTCTTCTCGGGGGAATAAGATGTTTTTCTTCTGGTCTTCGGAGAGCTCTTGGTAATTCCAATGTTTCAGGTGGATGCTGGGTTTTGTTTTCCTCAAAGTAATCGAAGAAGTGTTGTTGCACGCTATGAAGTGTCGGAGAAGACCACGAGGAAGTCGAAGGAAACGCCGGAGAAGTCGAGAGATGAGATGAAGAAATTAAATTTTACACAAATCAAATATTTTCACAAATCAAATATTTACACAAATCCAAATGTTTATACAATCCTAATCTGTATGAGTCAGGTGGCGATAACAGTTACGTAATCGGTTTAACGTCCATGGGGTCGAAGAGTTTCGTTACGGCAGGTTTAGCGATTCGGTGTTTGTCGATGGATGTTGTTTAAGTCTCTTCTCACATTGGGATTTGTTCTTTTTGTAAAGTCTGGTTCCAGAATTTGGATTTAAGTGAGGATTGTTATTTAATTTTACTTTAAATCTGTAAGATTTGTTCTTTGAGCAGCTGGCAATAGCAATTCACCATAGACTAATATTGAGAAGCCTTTTTTTATTCCACCCCCAAGAAATATTTTTAAATTTTGCCCCCCCAGTAATTTTTCACTTAGCCCCTCCCCCCCAAATTTTTTTTACTCACCCACTTTTTTGTGCCCCCCCCCCCCCCCAAAAAAAAAAATTTCCATATTTATTCAAAATTAATTTTCATAATTTTCACATAAAAAATAATTTACAATCCATTGTATTGATGCCATCAAATTTACTTAATGGATTAATTATCATTCTTGGAATATGATGTTGCAAAACACAACTACTTCCTCTTTCATATGATTTTAGTGATGACTGATATAATTAAGTTTTAAACTTTGCTCAATAATGATAGATAAAGGAGATTAATATAATGCAATGGGTCTAAGATAGTACCTAGAATCATTATCAAGATAAACAGGAATAAAATTAAACACAATAAGTGCTTACAATGAACTGCCAAGGTCATGTCCTTCTAAAGTGGAAATTAAAGCAGTAATTAATTTTTTTTAAATATTCAAATGAGGAATTAGTTTAATCAGTCAGCTTTATTAATTAAATGGAAATAATCTCATTTTTAAGTTTTACTGGTTTTGAAGGGGATTATGGGTGGTTTGAAGAGAATTTTTTTTTCAATTGCCCCCCCCCCTCCCCAATAATTGTTTATAAAAAAAATTTTGCCCCCCAAACCACTTTTCTCGATCGAACGTCACCACTAGACTAAAATAAAACAAACCTCAAAAAACTTTTTTCCCCAAAAAATACCTTACTGCCCCCTTAGAAAACCAAAAATCATTTTTAACCACCTCATGAAAATCCCTTACTCCCCCCTTTGAAAAGAAATCAAAACCAAAAACCAAAAAAAAAAAAAAAATTCCCCCACAAACCCTTTCCCCCCACCCACCACACCCCGTCCACTCCCCCAAACACGACCTCAAAAAACTTTTCCCCCCCAACCCCCAAACCAAAAAATCCCTTACTCCCCCCTTTGAGGAAGAGCCACAAGCTAACGGAGCGAATAATTATCAGAGGAAAACAAGTTTCAAAAAAAAATTCGGGGGGACCTTGAACCGTCACTAAAAGGTAGAAGACCTTGCTGTTTCCTTTGGGCACAGCTGAGTGGCCACGTGTGCGCATGCCTTGCACTTGTCCTCCACCCCCGTGTTAACTGAACGCACAAAAATCCCATTCGTTTTGCCGCTTTTCCACTTACCCCAACACGCGTAGATCGACGACGACGAACTGCCGCACGGCGACGGCGGACACCACGTTTCGCCGCGCATTTTCCCGACGTTCTCGGCTCGCTTTGCGGACTAATCTAATCGAGAAACTTGTCTCCGCAGCTTGATCTGGTGAACTGCTGACACAGTTTCCATGGCAGCCGCCGAGAATCGAATGCGGGACTCGAATGAGGTCGTAAGATTGAGCCCGCCCTCTTACGGCGTCGACCGAAGATGTTTACAATCTCGTGGCACTGACGTTTTTATTTTTTTTTTATTTTCTGGATCGTATTACAGGTTTTAAAGAAAGGAAAACGTGGGTTGAGGTAAATAAAAGAAATAATGGAGGAAGTTTACCATCGTAAAAAAAATTTTTTTTTTTTTCTAAATAAAATTTTTTTATTTTTTTTATTTAAAAAAAAAAAAAATAAAAAAATTGAACTTGGCCTTCGATTAATGTTAAAGGTTAAATTTCTAGTTATTATAAATAAATAAATTTTTAAAAATCTGATAAAAAGTCGACGACCTTAATTTTTTTTTTATTAAAAAAATTTTAATAAACTTTTAATTAAATTTTTTCTAAAAAAAAAAAAAAAAATTTGATTATTAAATTTTTAAAATTTTTTTTTATTATTTCGTAATAACGTATTGATCTAATGAAATGAAAAATTTTTTTCTCTGTGTGCCAAGTTTAAAGGTCGATAACACCATTCAATAATCAAGCAGTTGCAGTCAACAGATAAAATTCCCACATGATAGCCATTCAATTTAACTATAATAACATGTGGAACAACCCAATCGCATCTAATCGTAACGCAAACCCTTCAAATGGACAAAACGCAAAAAAAACCCATAGAGAAGTAAAGTTTCTTTTCTACCAAGGTGGAGCCTGACAGTCGCTGTCCGACTTCCCATGTTAAAATGTTAAAAAATAAAACTCGCTATCTAAGTGGAATATAGGTGCACGTGTACTCAAGGTTAAACTGAAATAACTAAAAAGTTATAACGTTGCGTAACTTGTCGTTTAAATAAATATAGTTTATTTACTAAAGGCACGAATTGGTTTATAAACTTTTCGCCATTTTTTGAATTTACAAAAATTTTATAATTCTGATATAATGATGAATTTTATAGTGGTACCCTTACCATTTGGTAAGAGTACACATGGTATATTAATATTAGTGATGCCCTTACAATTTGGTACCCATATTACATTAAATATGGTAACCTAGTGGTAACCTTACCATTTGGTACCATTTACACTTTTAGCATGTTAAACTCATTGTGGTACCTCTAAAAATACAAAAATTCCATACGGTACCACTGATACCACTTACAAAAACGGTACCCTTACCATTCGGTACCACCGACCAAAAATCAAAATCACTTAAAATCACCTCAACAAACTTCGATACCAAATTTTTGGTACCCTTACCACATGGTACCCCCTTACCATCCATCCTCCAACCCCACAAACCGAAATACCACTTGCTACGGCGCTACCCAGATATTAATTCTCCTTTCCTGCCTTGAAAATGAGCAACTTAAAGGGTCCTTGACATATAAATTCCATCTCCGATCCTTCTCATTGCATTCTCCCACGTCATTGCACGCGCCATTGTTATGTAAGCCGCTGAGCACGCCGGGTAAATGGCGCCCGACTGTTTATTTTTACGTCGCGTCGTAATCAGTCGATTACTTTCGCCGCATGATTCAACGAATAAATAAAACGGAATTGCAAGAAAAACATTTTCTCTGTCTTTGACCCCATTAAATGAAAACATAAATACGAGCGACTGACTGACCGTTACAATGCAACAATTGACCTTGTTGCGAGTGTCATTTAAGCAGAGGAAGAGACCTTCAAAAAGATGACCCATATCCGCATGAGAATTAGTCACACAAAGAATGAACGATGAGAGAAAGTCAAAATTAAAGTCGGATAAATTTTTTAAAAATATGCTCGAACCTCGGTATAACGAAATGATAGAAAATCGGATTTTTTACGCAGAAATCAATGTTAAAAAAATAATTTATAACGAACCTCGTTATAGCGAAAACCAGGGTTCAGTATTGAAATTTTTCGTTATAATGAGGTTTTTCGTCTAAGTTCATTTTTTCATGTTAAAACGTAAAAACAAAGCATTTTGCTAGAACTCCGATATAACGAAATTCTATTTATTCCCCATAGACACCAATGTTAAAAAAATTAAAAAATTAAACCTCGCTATAACGAAAATCAAGGTACTGAAATTTTTCGTTACAACGAGGTTCTTACTCACAAGTTCACTTTTTTTGCTAAAACCCCTATATAACGAAATGCTCCAAAATTCAATTTATTTCCCTAGACACCCATGTTAAAAAATTTCAAAAAATAAACCTCGCTATAACGAAAAATTTTCATTTTTCAAAAAACAAAATTTTCCTCAAAATTCGTTATACCGGGGTTTTAGTCGCCCTTGATTCTCAATCAGTTCTGTTTGTATTTCTTCGCTTTGTATTATTTTATTCAGTAGTTAAATATTTTCTCGACAAAATTCAACAGTTTTGCTTTCCTCGTTGTTTGTCACAAGCATATGGTCGTAAATCCGTAGCAGCTGTTAAGTGAAGTCACTTTATTTACCTGCTGTTGCAAAGTGTATATTTTGGCTAAATAATTTCATTAGTTCTGTTTCTACAAGCCGAACGATAGTTTCGCTCTAATTACTATCGAATTGCACATTTTCCACTCCAAGTCATAACTATTTCATCATTAGTTAGACTTTGTTGTTTTATTTTAGTTTTGTTAGTTTAATTTGTGGTACAATTGAAGTACTGCGTTTCTAGTTAGGTTTTGTGTTTTGTGTAATTTGTTAATTGAAATGTGGTACCTTTGTGATACCGTTTTTTGTGATACCAGCTGGTACTGTGAATGCTATCAATTGAGTCATAAATTAGTTATATAAAAGGATGTAAAAAATGGAGCATGAGAATGTGGTATTGGGTACCACGAGTTGTTAAAGGGTGTATATTAGATGGTACTATTGGTAAGTGCGATATTGTTATGTTATGTGGTACTGTTAATATATTTTTGATAAATGTTGAAATATCCCGGCTAAAAAAATCTAGAAAAATTTGCCGATTTGCAGTTTTTTTAAAAAGTTTTTCGATAGATTTTCTTCAAATTCTGTAGAAAATCTGTAGAATATTAATTTTTTCTAAATTAAACTGGAAAAAATCTGTAAATTTTGAAGTAAAACTGTGGAAAATGTATAAAAAAATCTACAAAATCGGCCAAAAAACTGGAAAAATGTTCAAAAAAACTTCTAAAAATCTGTAGATACTCTTTAAAACTTTTTTAGCTGGGTGGTACCATTTTTTGTGGTATTATTGTAAAATGTGATACTAATGGTACTGTTACATTGTGAGGTTCTACTAAAAAAGTGGTGTTATTTATGATGTATTTAAAGTGTGGTACCATTGTTTTTGTTGTATTATTAGTGTGGTAC